>JACYXV010000171.1:0-21419 GCA_016859225.1 Thielaviopsis cerberus | reverse complement strand
AAGAGGGTTAAACAAGTAAATGGTATAGTATTAATTGATATTACAGTTGACAATCTCCTCTGCTTGAGCTCCCCGCGCCTCTCCTGCAGCGTTGGCACCCTCGTCTAAACTAAGCTTGGCTGTTGCCTCCCCTCCCTCCTCGGTTCCGTAACGGCAGCCCAGCAGTCTAGTCCAAGCAACCTTGAAGCAAGGACTTTGTCCTTGCTAAAAGTCGCCAACTTGGCTCAGTGCTACCGCCCTCTCTAAAGCGCATTGAGGCGCCAAATCGGTTCTTTCTAGGGCTCAAACCTCTTGGTCTACCTCTCGCTGTAACCCTCGCGCTATATTAAGTGTCTTTTACTTTGCTCTCCGGACTCGAGTGAGAAAAGGACCAGGGGTGTAGGAACATGAACAGCCGTAGCGTTACATTGGGGTTTAATCTTGGGTCCAGGCGACGCCGGCTTTAAGTAGTAAAGATTTGTTAAAGAAAACTAGGGCCGGCAAAACCCTAATCTTCTTTTTTTATCATAAATAGAATAAACATCGTGACTCTGTCTTGTCGGCCTACCTCCATCTTCTTTGTTCAACCTTCCTCTATGCATAATCCCCTCGCTCCGGAAATGCCGTCCGTTTTGAGTCCGGACGGGCCAGCAGACGGGCTTTTCTCGCTTGTTTTCTCTGCTCTGCTTTGTCTATCTGTTATTCCTACTTGAGAGAGACTAGGCCGCATCAAGAAGCTCAGCAAGGCCCCAAGTAACACGAATCAGAAGGTTGAGTTGTCTATTTGATATGACGACACAATGCCAGCGTCAGAATGGAGTCAAAGTACCCGCCGGAGTTTGTTTGTTGTTTTATTTGTCTTCTTATACCCTCCACAACCCTGGCTATAATAACCCTACTCACTAATACGGTCTTCGGAGAGCGCCACTCCGGACCCAGCTATGCCCGTTTTGGCTGACGGGCGACAGTCAGCCGCACTTTGACGTGCCTCAGTAGCCAATAACTTTCAAGATTGGCATGGGCGTTCCAGGACTCTGGGGCGCGGGTGCCTAGGAAACCTGGCACGCTTTGGGTGGCTTTGTGGTCGCCGTTTGCCGTTGCTTTTTGTAACTTTTTTTTTTTTCTTTTCTTTTTTTGTATGCTTGAGATACACAAGTGTACCCCTTGTCGTGACATAATGTAGGAAAAGAAACACTAGGGAGGCTGGCGTTTACCCATTTAAGCCTTGGCTCGCTCCAGGTAAGCACCAACGTCATTGGCGCTCGCCCTCTCCCAAAGGCCTGGTGCTCGCCCTCTCCCAAAGGCCTGGCGCTCGCCCTCTCCCAAAGGCCTGGTTCTCACCCTCTCCAACGCCCTGGGAAGCGACAAAAAGAAAAAGGCAATGTTGGAAGGGGGTGTGTCAACGCCCAGCGCGGGTATACCATGACTCTCGGTGCTCAGTGTCCAAGACAAGACAAACGCCACCAAAGCCTCTTTTTCGTCTACCTCATTGTTCTTTGATAGCTAGCCCGGAGCTGATCAGTAGCTTGGATTATTATCCTGAACTTGGTTGAGCGCATATTCTGTGCTTCAGGCCTTTATGCGCTGCAGCTGAGCCTGGTGGCGTACATGTTCCTTGTCTTACGCCGTATGAGCGAGTTTGGGCGGCTGCGAGAGTGGGGGAAGGGTAAACAACTAATAAACTCTCAAGGACATGGTGGGCGAGAGAAAACATGTTAGATGGCTAAAGCTGTGCTGAAGGGAGCTGGAATTGTGATTAGTAATTGCGGCTTGACTGGTGTCTACGGGTTTGTCTCGTGTGCATGTTGTGCAGCACTCGGGGAATTCCAGAGGCCTGTACCAGCCAGCAGTTGGATTTTCTGCAAGTAGGATCTGAGAACAACTGCAGTTCGCCCTATTTGACAGAATATTCAGAAACAAAGTATTTGCATTTCTTTGTAGGACGCCACCAACCCGAGCAAAACCACTTGTACACCACTCTACATACAACCCAGCTAACACTCACCCAAACAATCACCATAGGTAAGAGTATAAACATCGTTTTCCCAAACGGGCTGAATAACCTTGGCTTAAACTTTGGCTTTCTACTTTGTGCCCCAATATAGTACAAATGCCTGCACTGTAAATTCATGCAACCCCATTGTTACACAGCATTAACCCTTCTCCCCTCCTTCATCAAGTAATTCGCCTGTATAGGAAATGCGGGTCCAATAAAACAATATCGACAACCATATGGATGCTTTATTGATTGATTGAGCTATTTCATGTCTACAGGTGCCGTCAGGAGGTATACGATACCAGCCGCAAGGACTAGACAGAGAACATAAGGTCGCTGTAGAGCACTGTATATGACCAGGCCAAGTGACTGCCAAACGTACATCAAGCCAACAGGAACCTATTCCATCTTCTGGAACTTGATATGCTTTGTGGTTTTCAGCTGACTGGCCGCAAAGTAAGGCCTATTTGTGAGGTGAGAACGTACCTCTACCTGAGACGGAACAGTGAGACAACAGAGACTGCCGTCTGCTACTTCTTTAGTCTCTCCAGAAGCCTTGGCTTCCCTTGGGCTTGGACTCAACGCTGAGAACTCGGTGGTTAAAGAAAAAGCCTGAATTGGACAAGCAAGCGACAGTTGCAGAGCATGAGGCTCTAAGATCCTTGGAAGAAGAAGCCTTGTTCGGAGGTTCAAAGTGGAGGCTTTCGAAGAAGGCAAAGAAGGTTGCATGAGAGGGGTCTTAGAGTTACAGGCAGGCGGAAAAGCACCTGAAAATGAAGAGACCGAGGTAAAGAATACACGAAGATGAGGAGGGGAGAGGCTGTTGGAGGTACTGTGTGACAGCATTGACCAAGGATTTATGCACATCGTTAATACGAGCAGACTGTCGGATCAGGCCCAGCGCCACGAAGAGTGAAGTCGTGTCAGACTGCAGCCCATGCCACCTACTGTCATTGAGGGCTGAGACTTTTGTTATTTCATTAGTGTCGAGGGTGTGGGGAAGAGGAAGCGCTTCCTCTCCTCTGGGAGGCAAATGGCGCCTCGCCCTCATCGCAGTCCGGATCAGATGAGACAGAAGACGTACCTGGCTTAGAAGCGTAGCAAGCGTTTCGATCAGGATTTCCGATTCGAGAGCAAAATCGCAGTACGAACAGGCTGATACAGAAGTGTCACAAAGCTTTTCGCAATTAGGAGATTGCGAGAGACGGGAAACAGTTGTAAAGGAAGACGATGGCTACAAAGGCCCATGTGTATGGGAAATCGATGACAGGGAGTTGCACAGCTGGTGACTTTGCAAGGATATGGAACTATGGAATCAGGTAAACTAAATAATTCGAGTTCTGATGAGAAGGTGATGAAAAGTATGGCGACAATCCAAAATTTTGTGCGATGTAGTGCTTGATTGATTGTAATTTTTAAATGTGCGATGTAGTGCGCCATATGTGTTTCTTTTATAGAGTACTGTATCTGAAAAAAAAAAACAGATGAAAATTCCTAAGCCTTCATAGCTCAGTTGGCAGAGCGCGACACTAGTAATGTCGAGGTCAGCGGTTCAAATCCGCTTGAAGGCATACTTTTTTGAAGCACCTTTCCAAGGCAGGTCATGAACCTGCAGACGGTATGACCATAGTTAGGGTTAATACCCTGAGCCTTTATATCATCATTGTCATATGACCCTGATTTGGTTCCTGTTCGGAACTCTACTTTTACTCTTTTTTTATTTCTTTTTGCTCTCGTGGGTAGACAGGTTAATAAAGAATCTCATCATCATCATCATATTTCTTGTTCTTAGTTTGGACGCATCTTTCTTTTTGTGCTCCGTCGCATGTCGAGCCTTCTCCTCGTGGGTAGACGGTACAATAAAGAATCTCATCATCATCTTTTTGTTATTCTCTCCCGTATTGCACGAGCAATCCACATCGATACTAGAAGTAATTCCCTGTCGTATGACGAGCCTCGAGTAGAAAGGTTAATAAAATTCACCATTATTAATTGCACCTCAGCTTACCCACCGCCAGAAAGCAATAATGTCAGACAATGTTAAATTCTCTCGGTTCTCAACATGTGAACACAGCGCAAAGCCCGACCTATCAACTTCATCTCTCCAATTAACCCCCCTACTCCTTTCTCTCTCATCGCCTCAAGCCATGTCACATCACAACGCGCTCGTTTGCAGTATCTGTCTTCTTTTACAAAAATCCCGTCTCTCTTTATGACCAGTCACCATTTGTGTGCACAGGGCTCGGGAAAGCTGGAGTCCAGCTGCGGTTTTTTGTCGTGGCACAAGGAGACCAAGGAGGCCAAACGACGGCCCTTTTTGTATTGCCTCCGCTGCCTGATAGCCGCCAATAATCTTCCGCCAGAAGACTTGGCAGCTGGACCAAGCCCACGCCCTCCTTCTTCTGTCTGCCCTTACCACTGAGGGGAAAAAAAAAAAAACCCACCGTGTAGTAGGCGGCATGACAGTTTCCCAAATAGACAAAACAAGGCCCCTCATGAAAATCAAAAGCCTGTCTCGCCCAAGTCAGATCCTCTTGTTCGTCTCGCGTGTCTTGATTCGTGCGAGGGGGCCATGACCTTGGTTGTCGGCGCTAGATGATAGACTACGTGCTTTACTTAACTCCATGAATCTCCGGGCTGAACGGTGCCTATTCAAACAAATCGCACACTCCTCCCCTCTCCAGACTCTGGGCGCAGGGCCGTGAAGCTGAACACAAACTGGGGCCGCCTTGAACAGGTCAGTTCTCACAAGCAGCACGGCTGGACTGGTTATCCCTGACATTACCGTGTCCCATTACCCGCTGAAGTTGTTATGGCCTAGACAACTTCCTACTTGATTCCGTAGCCGTGAACTCTTGTGGAACCCCCACACGCTGGGCTGAACATTTTGGAGCTCACAGTGTTGACTGCATATAATAAAGCGTATATATCCATACGTATATACCATACTTCCTCCGAGGCGAGCTGAAGCCGGTACGTTACCTCGTGTTAGAATTGCCATATATAGAACTTTCCAACACTTATACATCACACCCCAAGACAGCAGAGAAAAAGAACAACTATTTGTTGAATCTAGATTAACACGCTTAGAGAGCACTGACATATAGTCCTAAGCGCAACTAAGAATAAGAAAAAGCATCATCCAATCCGATCTATGTGTGGTCTAAGTACAGTCCGGGCCGCCCTTGAATAAAGTCATGTAGAAAGTAAACCTGTGAATAAAGAAAATTGCCAAAAGAAAATGTAGAAATAAGATAATAAGGCCGGCCCAGCCTTGTTGATATACCCTTGCCCTGGGTGTCGTAAATGATGTAGAAAAAAAAAAAAAAGAAAAAAGAAAACACCGTCGTATGTTGAGACGGAACGGGATTCCATGCAAAAGAAAGAAAGCAAAATAAATAAATAAAAGAGAAACTCCAGATATCATAAACCCAGCATGTGTTGAAAAGAAAAAGAAAATCCGTAAAAAAAAGAAACAAAAATAAGTATGCTTTGGGGAAAGTGAAAAAAAAAAAAAAACAAGACGAAAAGCCACGGACGACTTAGTTGAGGAAGCCCTTGCAGGCCGCCGTTCCGCAGAGGCACGGAATCCTGTCCAACGCGCCAATCTCGCGCTCAAACTTGTAGTCGTATGTCAACTCCTCGTCTACCCACATGTTAGCCAACTCTCCTTTGCATACTTGACAGAAAACAAAAACTTACTGAGTGCAATGTCCCGCAGCGCGTAAATCACAATGCGCTTGCTGCCCTCGACCTTGATGATCTTGGCCGTGCAGTTCGGCATGCAACTGTGGTTAATGAAGCGCGCAATTCCACCCTTCTTGGTCGCGTCAATGACCGTGTCATCGTCAATCCTGAACAGGTAGCTGCTGCCAATGCCGCTCTTGAGATAGCGCTTCTCGCGAATCTCAGAAATCTGCTGCCGCACCTCCTCGCCGACATATTCGATAATCATGTCGTCCTTGGGAATCTTTTCCATTGCGTACAGACCCCAGTTGTGGATGGCCGATCGCGCAAACTTGACTGGCTTCTTGCGCTTCTTGAGCTGGTTGAACTTGAACACGTCCGAGTCCTGTCCCAGCGTCTTTTTGTGGTCGTTGAGGTCCGCCACATAGCGGCGGTTATTTGCTCGGTTGGCACGTGAGTTGCCCTGCGAAATGAGCTTTTCAGCTGCAAGCTTGGCCGCCTCGGCCGCCGACGCCGTAGCCTCTCTGCCGTCCTTGGAGACTCGTGCCTGCCGCTCTTCGCGCGCCTTTTGTACTTTGATGTGGTGCGGAAGGTACTTGGACTTCTCCGAGTTGAGAATCTTCTTGTACCCCTCGGTGCGCGCGCAGCCCGTCGGGTTCGGTACGTAGTATCCCTCAATCTGGGCAGCACCGTCACTGTGCGAGTGCTTCTCGTTGAGCAACCGAATACGGTCATGCGTCCATAGCCACAGTTCAGCGTTGCCCAGGTCGGTTGGAGTTGTACCCTTGCGCAAGAGGCGAGAAATGTCGGGCGTGTCAGCAACACCCAAACCAAGCTTGTTAAAGGCCTTAAAGTCTCCCAAGATTGAGTCAATCGAGAGATCAAGCGCCGATGTCGGAGTATTGGGGTAGCGCAGAGGGTCCAGAACCTTGAGCTGCTTCTCTTTAGCCGGCTTAGCCCCGTTCTCGGAAACAGATATTGAAGGAGTGTCGACCTTAGCCTCGTCCACCGGCTCAGAAATAGAGATTTCAGCCAAACGTCTGGCAGCCTCGGCTTCTTCAGCCAACTGTTTCTTAGTCTTCCTCTTGGGCTTTGACGGCGCCTTCTTCTTAGCCGCAGTCTTGAGAATAATCGGTGGGATTGGGGTTTCAGCGCGTGACTGCGTATCGGTATCGATGTCGAGGTTTCCATCGTCCGTCGGTGCAACTGAATCCGTGTCCATGGCGTCATCGTCCAGCTTACGCTGGCGCTTGATGGCCGCCTCGCCCAAAGCTTCAAGCTTGCGCTTACGAGCCAAAGGCCCATCCACAGCAAAACTACGCTCTGTCATGGAGTCCTCCTCAGCGACATTCCAGCCCAAGTTATCATCCTTGTCTTCGTCCGTGCTCGTGTGACTGCGTGGCCTGGAGTCGAAATCTTCGGTGTCGAGATAGTCATTGTTAGGGGCGCGGGAATCATCGTCAGAATCAGAGTCACTGTCATAGTCGGTTAGACGGTGGTGAAGGGGTCGGATTGCGCCGCGCCGCGAAGTCGGCTTGCGGTTAAAACGGGATGAAGATGTAGGCGGTGCAGCGGACTTGATCTTTCGAATACGAGGCAGTGTAGAAACGTCAAACTTTCCAGTGCGTCGCTCAATAGGATCCGCTCTAGAATTTGGAGTCCCCGAACGGGATAACCCTTCGCTTTCATCGATATAGCTTGGACGGAAGTCTGGAAGCTCAATATTCAGCTCGCTGCGCTTGGCCGTATGATTCGCCGGATCCATGAAATCGAGGACAGCCGGCGTTGCCACCTTGACCCTAATGTGCCGAATGAGGTGCTCCAAAAGCTCTCGGCGAATGACTTGTACCGCTTCCGACACAGGGTCAAAGTTCTTAGCACGTTGTCGCTTCTCTTCCTCAATGTCCTCTTCAAGCTCACGCTTTTCCTTCTCGCGCTCCTCTTTCTCCTTCAGGATAGCACGCTCTTTAAGTTCTGGGGTAGCAGGTCTGCGGTGACGAGTAGAATAGCTCCCAATATGACTTAAAAGCTCCGGCGGCACGGAAATCTTCATTGTCATGTGGTAGGTAAAAAGCTCAGCTTCATTGCATTGGCTGTGGCATCGTTCAGCCTCAATGCGCCCGTAGTTGGATCTTTCAAATAAAATATAGTATCCGGTCCGGTCGAGCTGAATATCATCGAAAGCAAAGCTTTTCAGTCTCCGCCGGAGATGAGGAATCGTAGTCGCCATGACGGGTACGGCCGTATGTGGGATAAATATATATGGCAAGTCTTTGAATCGAGAAGCGATTATTTGCGAGTCAACCATCACCGCCTTCGGAGGCGGTTGTCGAGAATCATTGAAGCGAGCGGCGGCCTTGGGGACCGACGCATTTTGCGTTTGTGACTGAGAAGGTGTCTCAGACCCTTTGTTCTGCGTAGACTCTGCAATTATCTGTGCAGCCTTTTCCTGGCTCTTCCTTTCAACATCTTGCATCATTTTCATGCTGCGCTTACCATCGGCATCAAATTCAACCTTGATACGATGTGTTTCGATGCGACGGCCATTCGCATCGCGTACTGCCCGACGCGCGGCGTCAACAGCAGCCACAAAAAGCGGCCGAGATGGGCTGGGGGGTGAGTCGCGATAACGGAATGTTGCGAATCCAAGATAACTACCATCCTCGGGGTGGAGCTTGTTACTGCTCTCGTCAATATCGCCAAATTGCGTAAAAAGAATGCAAAGCTTGGCAAATGATATGAGAGGGTTGAAGCCAGAAACCACAATCTGAGTCGGCGGACCAGGTCCAATCGAGGTTCGCGGATCGTAAGAATATGGCTTGAGGTTGTACGGAACATGACGCAAACGCGATTTGGCAAGATGAAAGTCTACCATGATATAGCCCAATTTCCCGCCCTTTGCCAAGCGTGGATCCGGAGGGGGGGTGTCATCGTCCTATTCATTGATTTTTATTAGCCCTGAACTATTATTCCAAAACATGCTCATCCATTCACAACGATGACGCCCCCCCCTGTGGAACACAGAGTGACAATTATATGTATGGGTATAGTTATAGTATGTACGTACCGGTCCAAATTCTTTGAACCGCGGTTCGAGGTCTCTTTTGACGCCCTTGGGCAGGGCCGAGCGGTCGGTGTTGGGATCGTAAATGCATCGCAGGCCGAGAATCGAGCGGGAAGTGTCTCGAGCAGGAACGCGCGTGGCGAGTGGCGGACTAGAGGAATAATCGTTGTGCGTGTTGTCGGAGCGAGAGTATGACGGCGACAAGGCGGCGATGGACTCTATCCGACCAGATGTATATGAGGCAGCTGGCTCTTTGTTATCAAAGCTTAACAAGCCTGGCTGTGGTGAGTCGAGCGAGGTCAAAGGTGTCTCTATGGTGATCGATGACGATTGAACCGTAGAGCCGGAGCCAGTCAGCGAGTCGCTGTGTGGTGATTCCTGTCTATCAAAAGTTGCAGGGCTGGGGCCAAATGTCCCCGACAGGATTGATGCGGACGTGAGGCTGATATCGCTGGCATTGTTGATGACATCAGAGCAAGACTGTTTCCGAGCCATGCGCTCTCTTTCTGACGCCCGGTCTTTGGCTTCGCGAGAGGCAGCCGGAAAGAACTGGGCGTAACTCGCCGCCACAGGGCGGGTCATGATGCGCGGAAAAGCGGACGAAAAGGCAGAAACGAGGTGGTGAATCGATTCAGTCCAATGCTATGATATATAAGAAACAGTATGCGATGCGAAACGATGCGATGCGATGACTCTTGGAAACAAGCGCCTTGTTTCAATTGAGAGACTGCGTTCGATGTGTTCTGGCGAGGAATAAAGGAGGGATTCGTGTAGCGAGGGGTCTATCGCGTTGGCCAAGCACGTAGCATGGCAGCCCGGAAAGGAAAGCTCACGAACGACCGACCATGCATGTGCACCACAAGCTGGCAATTGCTTTCGGGGAGCAACCAGGAATGGAGTATTGATGGCAAAAGGATGTCTTCAGTACCCAGCAATGAGCGGGCTTGCACGTGGGCAGCTTTGAATGATGAAGACAAGGTAACAAATGAAGCGCTGTGGTGGCTGCAGTTAAGAGAATGAGATGAAAACAAGGCGAAATGACGGCAACAGAGTGCAAAGTCAGGATGTGAATATGTAAATCGCGAACCGGTCGGTAGAATGAAATAACGAGGCGGGAAACGAGAAAATTACACGCGACCGAAAACGGATTGACGTCGATGAGATTTTGCCGAAGACCAATACAATGAGAGAAAAAAAATCAAAAGGAAAAATCGAAACAAAAATAGCAAAACTTCAAAGCGGCAGGAAACGCGCGCAATTGTGCTAGCAGAGACCTGAGGCTAATACAAGGCGGCAAAATAGCAAATAGCGGGTGGTTTTTTGAAAGCTTCTTCCTTTGTACAAGACGAATTGTGATGTGTTTGGTGGTTGGTGGTAACCAAAGGGAAATTTGCAATCGGCTTGTGCACGAGAAGGCTGAGAATTTCCTGCTCAAAGCAAATGCAACTTTTTTATTTAGCTGGATTTTGACAGCCCGCTGGCTGTATTCCATACAAAGCAACCAGGGGCGAGCCGTTGGGTATATACTTTTGGCCCTAGACCGGTACGGCCTTTTTTGCATCATCCCTAAGCTTCTGGAGCTACCAAATTTTGAATCTCACTGCCCTGGTTGGCCAGAGCTGGTGGTTGTCGGCCTGCCGTACCACAAGATTGCTAGCAAGGTACAATCCCCAAAGTGTAACGACGCGCTTTCTACGGCCATAACGCGCATTCATGCATCAGTACCCTTGTATCGGCGTCATTGTCGTAACCCTATGATAAATTAGGGTCTTGTATCATTAGTGAAGCCAACACAGCAAAATGATAGAATTAACGATAGAATAGTCAATTCGATTTGTCTAATATCAGCAACACGTGCATAGCTCTTATTCATTAAATAGTTCAATCAATCAATCAATAGCTCTTATTCAACCAGATGCATTTGATAAAATGGAATCAAGACACCGCAATAGGGAAACACCAAAGACATGACACGAATGAAGACACAAACTGCAAGGAAGACATGACCTTTAGGGTCATGCGATCTCATATAACTACTTGACATAACAGAAGCAAAAACCAAACCCATAATCTATAACATACAAGGAATCCTCCCTCAAAATAAATATAAGCCGAGTAAAAAAAAAAAAACAATGCCGACAAATCCTGCCTTGAACGCCGTAAGAGCCATTAAACATCATTATCCCCAACCAGATATCTTCTTGAGACTACCTGAAAGACTGAAGCGGTCTTGATCATAACGGTGGCTACAATTCAAAATCCATATCATCGTCGTAGTCAATCGTCTGGTTCCCAGCCTTGAAGTTGGTTTCGTCTTCGGACTCGTCATTGTCAAACATCAAATCGTATTGGGGGCGGACAAGCGGTTTGCGGACCGGTGAGGGAGGAACAATAGTTTCGCGGGGCTCCTCGGGAGCAAGCTTTTTCGCGGGGCTGGCAGGAATCGGTTTGTGGGTGGTTGAGGAAGAAGAAGAAGTGCTACGCACACTGCTAGTTGATGAGGCGGAGGCGGCACGAGCAGCAGCAACCTTGACGGGATCACTAGAATCGCGGGTCGACTGCTTCTTGGGCCGCAGCCACGAAGGCATTTTGGTAGTAGGTTTGCTAACAGCGGCTAAAGGTCTGACACGGGCCATGACCAAAGAAGAAGAGGAGCCGGCAGTAGAAGAGCCCGATCTTGAGCTTAGTGAAGAACCGGCACGGATACTGGGGACTCTAGAAACAGTAGGCATAGCCGGAGGTCTTGCGGGAGAAACAGACTTCTTCTGAAGGGGCTGCTGCGACTCGGGAACGTCCGTAACGGTCCAGTTGGTCTGCTCAATGTCGCGCAGAATATCGCGCTCACTGGCCTTAAGCGCCTTGTCGAGATCCTCCTCAAGCTTGAGATCGTGGAGTCTTTTACCGTTGTCATTTACGGGATTAACGAAACGCTCGTAGTAACCTCCAAAAAGGTTCTCAGGCTTGAGGCCGTCGAGGGAAATGCCACCGGCAGGCAGAATGTCTGACACGTAGGGGACTTTGGGCGTAATCGAGGCGTATTCAATCTCGATTTCGGGCTTAACAGGCTTAGGGTCACTGCGAACCTCAAGCTTGCTCGATGCAGTCTTGGGCTTGGGACGGGTAATGGTATTTTCCAGGGTCTCCTGGAGCATTTTCTGTTGTTTGGGGCCCAACTGTTGCGTAGTGCGAGCCTTGGCGTTCGTGGTCTTCATGCCCAAGGGAGCGCGGTTGCGGTTTCCACCAGCAGGAGTCACAAAGGCAGCCTGCTTGCCCCTCAAGATGGTGTTTTCCTGGTTGTGGCTGCGAGAGGTACCGCCAATCACCTTTTTGCCAAGAGTGACGGCATTTTCATCGTTGAGAGCCCGGCGGGCTCCAGGAGTCTTCGGAGCGAGAGCGCCGCTGCGCTGACGCAAGCGATTTTCGTTGCGGGCCGCGAGCATCTCGGTTTGTCGGATTGTCTAGTGGCAAAAAGAGATTGAAGAATCAATCAGTTGGTGTTGAAGAACGAATAAGTCCAAAAAGTTGCGTAATGGGAAACGAAAAATTAGGTCGCTCTGCTAGGCTAATAAGGATGTGAAAAAAGCAAAAGATTGGAAGAATATACACAAAAGAGGTGCTGCGATTGATTGGATATTGAGTTTGCACGGAAGAGAATTGTGCGCAAGAAAAATCAACAGGTCAGGAAAGAGGCAACCAAGTAGTCATTGATCAAAACATGGAAAGAGCCTAGTTTATTTTGCTGAACGAAGGAGAGAGAAAAAGAGACTTGGATGGAAGGAGCGTTGTTTACTTTATTTTTCCATTAGCAACAAGTTGACGCATGACCCACCTTTTGTGTTTCTACAGCAACGTCCCAATGCGTGGTACTCATCAAAAAGACCCCACCAAAGGGTTACTGAATGAGGATGACTGCCTAGGATCTTTGGACGGCTCTTTGCAGCTGGCAGTGTGGACTTTGACAGCTGGCAGACTGACAAAGCTCTAGCAGCGGCACTAGAACAAATCCCCCTGTGCAAATATATATGCACATGTGATTGTGTCACTGTTTACTAAGTTATGCAGACTAGGCTTGCCATGCTATGTGTGCATAATAGCTCTGCTGAAGACGAAGTGGGGTTGCAAGTGAGGGGCCAACCTGCCTGACCAGGCTACTGAATTACTGAATTGTGCTTGGGTCATTCTGCTGATTTTGCCTTGTTAGTGTAGCCTTTAGGTACTAGAAGCTCCCCCTGGCTAAGAGCCTTTTTGGAAGGACCAAACTAGCGAGACGAGCTGCTGGCGCTCCGAATGAATTGAGTGGAGATTCTAGAGACTTACTCTGTCTGGATTCTGGGTCATGTATTCTTCGAAACGTTTGGAACCTCGCAGGCTCCCCATGCACTGGACGGTTGTCCTTTATTGCGAGATGCCAACCGCTCATGTGAATACTAATGGTACAGCCATGCATGTTAGAGCTTGTGAATGGTAATGTTGATGCCAATTCTACGACCAATTAAAGCCAAGCTAGGAGCTGCGATGGCCCGATCTGTGATAATGGTTGCTGAAAGAAAGGGGGAAGATACCCATCTCCAATAATATCCAGCCCAGCCCAGCCGCATATTTGCTGCTGAAGCAAGGCAGAAGTATAACGGGTCAGGAAAGGGAAGGGAGAGGGTAAAGGAAAATAAAGCAAATGAACCCTTTTCCGCGTGTCTCCTTTGTCAGTCCCCTCGGCCCCCCATAGACCCATCCATACTCGTACTGTCCTCATTGTAATAATACCAGCCAGCCAAACCCTTTCTCCTGCTCCTGCCCTGTCCCTTCCATTCCTTATTTCTTTCGAGCTTTCCTTCTTCCATCTTTCTTCTTCAGCCTCATCTTTCCTTCCTTTTCTTCTTTCTTTTTTTTTTCTCTCTTGCATCGCATACTGTTTTTTTCTTTCTTTACCTTTTTCTTTTCTTTTCAACCAACCACACATATTCACAATGGACCGCATTAAGGAGGTACTTGATGACTGACTCCCCTAACGCTCCCTGACCTTTACAAGTTTGCCCAAGAATCCAAACCTCCAGACCAGCCGACAAGAGGACGCGTAACAACGAGATACCTTTGGTTTCTGTCACCTTTCTCTGCTATCGCTATCCAGAGTTGGCTGAGTACCCCACCATTCCAATCGCAGCCTGAGCACCGTTATCACTACCATTTGGCTACAACCGCACCGGGTCCAGCCATGCCGCCTACGAAATAGAGGGGCTGTGTGATGGAGTTTGCGCGATCAGCAGAAAACACCAGCAGCAGGTTCACAAATAGCACAACCGGTGATATCACGACAATGGCTACAGCTAAAGCTACTATGGCTAAGGCGCTCCACGCTCGAACGATTTCGCATATACGGCTGGTCCTTTTTTTCTACCATACCAATGCCTGCACCACATTTTTGTGTCGTGTTGATACCCGAACCCCTCTCCTGTCTCCTATCCTAACCCTTATCAGTGCACCTCCGCTATTACCGAGACCTGTGAAGATTCGCTAACAATGATTGCTTGTCCCTGATATAGAAGATGAACCAGCTCCGCCTGGAGGCTGATGAGAACATTGCCAAGGTTGAGGAGCTTCAGACCAAGGTCAAGACTCTCGAGCAGGAGAGTCTGGCCAAGGAACAGGAGATTACCTCTCTGCAGCACAAGAACAGCGTCCTCGAGGGCGACGTTGAGAAGCTCGAGGAGGCCGTCAAGGACCTGAAGAAGTCCGCCGAGGAGGGAAGTAGCCACAGCACTCAGAACGAGGCCCTGCAGCGGAGACTGCAGCTCCTTGAGGAGGAGGCCGAGGAGGCTGACAAGACACTCCGTGAAGCTAACGAGAAGTGAGTAACTCAAAGTTCTACCTGCATTGTGTTTTACCCCTATCTGGCCTTGCCATGCTCATTGGCTTTACTGTCTTTTGGCCTGGATTCAATTACCCTGATCTACGAGGCTGGAGTTTTTGATTAAGCTGTTGCTTTTTCAAGAGCTTTATTTTGTCTTCCTAGTTCACGCTATTCCCTGTCTACCTTTCTTGTAGCGCCCCTTGCATGCCAACCCGACATGGCTTGCCTGCCCCTGCATCTCAGTGCCGCTTTGGGTATCACGGTCTCGAAACATTCAGCTAATATCGCATTCTTTTTCTCTATAGGCTCCGACAGACCGATGTTAAGGCAGGCCACTTCGAACGCAAGGTCCAGGCCCTCGAGGTTGAGCGCGACCAGTGGGAGTCCAAGTACGAGGAGATGTCCAAGAAGTACGCCGAGGTGCAGAAGGACCTGGAGGACTTCCAGCGTGAGATTGGCAACATCTAAACAACCTGTTAGCCAACCGCGCACGCCAACATACACCAACTCGAACCGAATATCGATTTTTCTTGGGGCCCATATCCACGCCCTTCCGGGAGCGTTGCGACATCTGCCCGAGAGGATAAATGGCTAGTGTTGGGACAACCGGGGAAGGGACCCTAGAAGATGCATGACTACCCGATATCACTGCGGGAGCCGTAATGTGGTGAAGGGGAGAGTGAAGGGGAAGCAGAGGAAGAGGGATGTTCTTGTCTTATTTACAGAACACTGATACAGGCAGACAACTTTTTTGATTTTTGCCTTTTTTTCTTCTTGAATTTTTTTATTGCATTGTGTACTTTGTCTTTTAGTTGCCTGTGCTCAAGTGTGGCTGTACTCATGGAGGGGTTGTTGACCCGTTCTCATGGCCGATTTTGAATTTCGCGGTTGTTTCGGAGTGGCACGAGGGGCGTCACGTTGAGAGTTTACCCCTCACCCTACATGTTTCGTTTATGAGTGGTGGTGTTTGGAAGGCAAGCTGTGAATATTATTTGATGACATTTTACATCTTGAATTATTATATTGTTACCGTTTCCTCTTCAGTGCCTTTTTAAAGTTCTCCAGACATTTAATTGCAAATAAGGCTTATTCAACATGCCATGAGGCAAGCCTGTTGAAATATCAAAGTATGGGGATTATGCTTAACCATTGTCCAGCCACTGCTCCTTTAGTGGGTTACAGTGTCTGGAGCGAGTATCTTAGGGTTGATCGGTGTGCCGGTAGTCATCTTGGTTCAACCACTTCTTTCTGACATCCACAGCCATCAAACCTCGAGTCACTCCGTGCAGCTAACACAGCAAACAGTATGTTAAACCCAATATGTATCCTTTGCTTTTGATTCGAATAACCCTATAAGGAAAAGAATGAAAACCCCAAACGCCGTGTTTTAGTGTGTGCCATGACTCGTTACCACCAATACCCCGCCAAACCGTCTCTATACCGATCGTGCTTAGACTAGATGGCTAGGTAACAAGAAAGTCGCAATGCCCTCCCGCACCGCGTACTCGTGGTTACAGTTCTCGCAGACCAGCGCGCCCTCCATCATCTGCGTGTTGATCAACAGATTGTGCAGGTCCTCCATCATCTTGTCGTCGCCCTGTAGCTGCTCGGCAGTAGGTGCTTCGGCAGGAAGATCAGGGAAGCCAAGCTATTGATTGCGTTAGTTTTTGCACTCGTTCAACAGACATTCAAAGACCTACCTCAGTGGCAGTTGTACGCAGCGCCTCCCAGCCAATGCGTGGGAGGAGGTTCAGCAGCAGCGTTGCGTTGACTTCAACTTCATCTTGCACCAGCTCGGCGTTCTTGGGGTGCAGTGGGAAGCCCTTGTTGGAAGACTTGCAGGCCTTGGCAGCACAGCAGAGGAAGTTGAGACTGAGGACCTTCATGACGAGATGTGATATTTTGCGGGGTTTAGGTAAGGGTTTATTATACAGCGTTAAATGGAAAGAAGAAATATAAAATTCAAGCACAGCTTCAAGCGATATCAAGGAGTGTTTAGCAGAGTGCTTCAAAGTGGTACCCGGCGGGTCTTATCCCATGGTGTCGTTGTTCTTGAGCGCAAAGTTTGATATCAGATTGTTGCGCTTATCAGCACGTGACCACGCTCCGCGATGATTGTTAAACTACAAACGGAAATCAACCATCAGGTTGGATTGAACGCCATAAATATAGTAATAATTCAATTGCTAAATCTACGCATACAATTTCATTGTCAAAACTTACAAAAACCTCAGCGTAAATGCCATGTCTGAAATAACCAATTTAAAAACAAGCTTGCACTTTGGTGACCTGCACATTGTGCTTAAGCTCTGTTCTTGTTGTAGGGCAGCTCCGAGTCCGAAGCATCGCGTCTCATGCGCACATAGGCGACAACGGCAGCCATGAAGATGCAGAAGAAGAAGGCCTTGGTGGTCATGGAGTAGCTGGTGTCAACTTCGGCGTTGATGCCGGCGGTGGGGTCCAAGGGCTTCTGGGCGTCGGCAACGGCGCCGTCAGTCAGGTCGCCGTATCCAGGAGCAAAGAGAGACGAGCCTTCGATGTCTAGAGATTAGAAGTACAGAAACGCATCAGCAAAATCCACACGTTTGGACAAGTCACATGTTTGATAATAAAAAAAAGGGCACGCAAAGAGTACTAGCTGCACCAACGAAAAATGTAGGCATTTATTTCTTGATCTTTTTCAAACAATTTCGGAAAGCTAAATTGAGCGCAGAGCGGACAACAGGCTGAATCCAAAAGGGGTAGACGACGAGACTGAAGAGCCCATTGAATGCGGTGCAAGATGGAGAAAGAACAAAATAAAATAAATGGCGGTATTGGTGCAAGATGATCAACTTGGGTGTAGTTGGCATGCGTCTAATATCTTTGCGTCCCCCATTTTCTTCGTTTAGAGCTCAACGTGAATACCTTCAGCGGGAACCTCAAGCTCGCCAGATTTGGCAATCTTGACGGTTTCGACGGGCTTGTCGCCGGGGCGGGTCTTGGAGTTCTGGATCTTGTCGACAATGTCGTAGCCTTCCAGGACCTCGCCAAAGACGACGTGGCGGCCATCGAGCCAGCTACGGCATGGTTAGTATGTGTATAGTAGAAGGAATATAAAAGTCGAGAGACGTACGTGGTGATGGCGGTGGTAATGAAAAACTGCGAGCCGTTGGTGTCCTTGCCGGCGTTGGCCATAGACAGAAGACCCTTCTTGGAGTGCTTCAGCTTGAAGTTCTCGTCGGGGAACTTGTCGCCGTAAACTAAGAGACGTATTATTAGCAAGGCGTTGCTCAAGCAGTCAATAGTCGTTAAAACTTACTGGACTTGCCACCAGTGCCGTCGTGCTTGGTGAAGTCACCGCCCTGAATCATGAAGTCCTTGATGACACGGTGGAAGGTCGAGCCCTCGTAGCCGTAGCCCTTCTCGCCAGTCGCCAGCAGACGGAAGTTCTCAGCCGTCTTGGGGACCGTCTTGCCGTACAGACCCAGCACAATGCGTCCCAGCGACTCGTCGCCTTGGGTGATGTCAAAGTACACCTTGTGTGTGATCTTGGGGCCACGTGCAGCCTCGACGGGCTGGGCGAGGAAGAGCAGGCCCGCGAGGAGCACAAAGATGGAGAGGAAGATTCCCCGGAACGAGAAACCAGTCATGATGAAAATGTGGTGATGATTGTAGAATGGAATAAGAGAAAAAAAAGAAAAAGAAAAAGAAAGAGAAGGAAGAAAAGAAGAAAGAAAAACGAGCACGGGAGAATGGCTGATATAAGCTCTGGGGCGCCAGCAAGTAGCTTAGCTTATAAAAATGGCAGTAGCCAGCCGGCGCAAGCTGAGCTTGAGCCCCTCGATTAAAGCTACGTTTCGGTTTCAAAGTGCCTGTGGTTGCGACTATTCTGTTTGGCGGCCCGCGAAGCGCACGGTTCCCAGTAGTACTAACAAAAGGCAGAGAGCAAAATAACTCTCCTGCTCTCAAGCTTATCCCTTGACTGGAAAATGACCCTGTGCGAATGAGCAATACAGGGTACGAATTGACCCACATCAATCAAGCTTTTACACAGGACTCTAAATTCTCACACTTGGTTTGTGGGGCAGAGCCAGCCAATAACAGCGTGCGCAGCAAGGCTCGGAATTTTGGTCAGGACCAATTTGGCGATGATGATACTGCGTTGACTGATTTTCGAGGCTTTGTTGTCTGCTGTTTCTGTTGCTCTTTGCGACTTTTGCCGTTCTCTTGCATATCGATTGAAGCACCGAAAGGTCGCATCCAGCCGTCAAAATGGTATGAACCCACGCAGCCAACCGCGCGCTGCCCCGACGCGGACAAAGCTAACCAGGTCTTAGGTTTTCGTTATGAGTGTAAACTTTGCCGAGACAAAGCTCGTCAACGTACGTCCCCTCATTACCTCACAAACAGACTAGGCCGGCCTGCTAACGCACCCCGCAGAAAGTTCTTACCTCCTTCTACGCTCTCGGCCCCACCACCGCCGCACGCATTATGGCCAAATACTCGATTCACCCGCTGGCCAAGATTGGCTCGCTGTCGGCCAAGACGGTCACGTCGTTGACGGCCGAGCTATCGCAGCTGACGATCGAAAACGACGCACGCCGCCAGCTGCGCGAAGGTATCCAGAGACTGAAGGACATGGGCTCGTACCGTGGCCGTCGTCATGCCATGGGCCTGCCTGTGCGTGGCCAGAGAACGCGCAACCAAATCTTCAACGCAAAGAAGCTCAACCGTCTGGACCGCAGAGGTTGAATGCAGTCGGTGCGTAGGTTTCGGGGCATTGTACTATTGTTTCTTTTTTTTTTTTCATCTCGGACAAGGTTCGCCGAGAGCTGTACAAACATGCATGGGAGATTTTGGTCAAAGAAACTAGATGTGTCTAGATTATGTACTATTAAGCTGTTTTTGTTCTGTTTCTTTCTCATGTTCACCTTTGCAGTTGCTTTCCACAGCGAGCTGGTTGTACTTCTGTCCGTAGCCTCCTACTCCCGCAGCGTATCCAGCTCGTCCTCTAGCACCGGAAAGCCTTCGCTCTTCATCTTGCGTGAGACCTCCTCGACCTTTCTCCACACGCGCAGAATATTCCGCCCAACAATCTTCATCACATCCGAATCTGAGATGCCCTCAGCTAACAGCGCCGCCACCAAATCAGGATACTTGGACACATCCTCCAGGCCCTGCGGCACCTTTGTGATGCCATCAAAGTCGCTGCCAAAGCCAACGTGATCGTAGCCAATGCGCTCACCAATGTACTTGACGTGGCGCACCACCTGCGCCAGCGTGTTGTTCTCGGGCATATATTTAGGCACGCCGTTCGCCTTGTCGCTAGGCACGCACGAAATAAAGTCAGGGCTAAAGTTGACCATGACGACCGAGTCGGTCGCCTTGACTAGGTCAAGTACGTGGTCCTTGACATTACGCGGGTGTTGGCACACGGAAAAGGCCGAACTGTGGCTAAACATGATGGGCGCCTTACTGCCCTCCCAGTCCTTGCCGCCGAGCACATCCAGCATTGTCTCCTCGCTACAAGAGTTGTTAGTAGACATATCAGCAGCAATTTCGCGGCATCTTACCTGGTGTGTGACAGATCGACAATCATGCCCATGCGGTTCATTTCATGAACCACCTGCTTCCCCAGTGGGCTCAACCCATGCCACAGCGGCTCAGCCACCCGGAACGGACTCTCAAGCAGCGCGGCATCGGCGAAGATGTTGTGGCAATTGTGCGTGAGAGTCGCATACCGCACGCCCATGTCATAGTAGCGGCGCAGGTTTGCCACCGAGTTGCCAATTTGGTGTAGTCCCTCAACGCCCAGTGGTGAAATCAGCTGGCCCTGGTAAAACGCGGCAAGCGCACGCCCGCTGTCGTAGTTGGGCGCAAAGTCATGTGGGTAGGCCATCTTGAGGCGGGCCACTAGGTCAATCTGCTGCAGAGTGAGCTGCACGGCTGTTGAGCAATTAGCAAGTGCATACAGAAAAGGAGGAAGGAACACTTACAGCCGGCATAGTTGGCGTCCGAGTAGTCGCTGCCGTTGGCCGGACACGGCGTAAACACGCTCCAAAACGCGCCGCCATTCATGCCCTCGCGCAGGCGGGGCAGATCAACATGTCCTGCAAGACCGCCCTGGCTAAACGGTACAGCAAACGACTCGTTGTAAATGTGGTTGTTAAAGTACGCGCGAATCCAGATGGGTAGGTCGTTGTGGCCGTCAATCAGTGGCGTCGACTTGAGAATGGCCGCAACGCGTTGCGCTGTCGTTTGAGGTCCGAGGATTTTGTCGCACACGGCATCGCGCAGGCCTGCCGTGTTATGGTACACAGTGACCGCGACGACGGCCGAAAGAAGTAGGCGCAGCGTCTTGGAGACGGAGGAGCGCGGGCGTGATGCCGGGACAGCCGTAGATGTGGGCAGGACCTCCTTGTTGGTGCCAAGAAGCGGCTGAGACGACATGGTTGGATGATAAGACAAAGATTGGTGTTTTACTACAGGGTTGTAAAGGGACGTTCAAACTTGAATATGGTTTCACAGAAAACTGGGCAAAGAGGAGAAAAGGGCTTTGCCAATGAAAGAGAAAAAAAGCGGCCTTTTATGATAATCAGCTCGGCTATCCCAGAAAGGAAGTTCGTAGCATGTGCGTGTCAGTTGGCCTATCTTTAAATGCAAGAAACTGACGGCAGGAGTAAATGATATGAGATGGACCAATAAAAGTGGACCTCTCACAGACCCTATTTTTGCTTGAGTAACCCTAGAGTATAGTCAGAAACTTAAATCCAAAACAATATTGAGATACTTTATTATCGCATTTACCCACATGATGATGATGATGAGATTCATTGTTTACCTGTCTACCCACGAGAGCTTGGCTC
>JACYXV010000170.1:0-21446 GCA_016859225.1 Thielaviopsis cerberus | reverse complement strand
CCGCATCGTATCCGCTATACTCGTGGCCGCCCCGCCCCTCGGCCGTCCCGCCGCGCTCATTGAATTCGCCCGCCCTGAAACCGCCGAGTTGTTTGTCCGCCAGGCTTCAAGTACGCACCGCATCGGCCACCGCGATACGCCCTTTACTGTTGCCCTCGCCGGCTCCGCGTCGTACCCCATGTCCATCGCCATGCGCTCGCACATCAAGCAGGGCCACAGCCGGTACATGATGGCCGCGTGCTTCAACCCCAACCTCATCATGCACTTCCTCATCGACGCTCAGCTGCACCGCCCCGCCCACCACAACGACCTGCTCGCCCTCAGTCTCGACGCCCAGTCTACTCTACACCTGCACTTTAGTAGTATTGCAAACGCCGCGCGCGCGTTCAACGTACTCGCATCAAACCCGCGCTATGGCTACGTGGGCCGCGCAGAAAATAACCGAACTGCAGCAATTGCGCAGGCCGGCCGGGTAGGCGAGATGAAGCATATGCTTACGTGGGGCCGCGATCCGTGCGACCATCCGGCAATCGGAGACCGGTGCATGCGCTTTGCGAGCGTGGCACAGCACGCAGATATGAAGAGCTTCATGAGGCAGTTTGGCCGCATGGTGGCGCGGTTAGGCATGGATGAGCTGCGGGAGGAGTGTGTCGAGGGCTTCCTGGCAGCAACGAGTTGGATGGGTATAACGGGGTGGTTCGGGCCGGTGCAACGCGCCAGAAGGTGCCGGGCGGTTGGAGAATGACAATGGAAGAGCACTGGAAGGAGTTGATGCAGCAGCCGGATCCGGAGCCGGCGGTACGCGAGGTTCTACAACTGTATGCCGAGGCAAAGCAGATATGGGGGATGGATGAAGAGGATAGCTTGATCAATTGTGAGGGTGAGTAGGTAATAAAGATTTGTTTTAATTCACGTATGTACATCATGCTCCCCAGTGTCCCTACGTGAGTATATGCATGCAATCCTAGTCCCAGTGAAACTCAAGCGGCACGCCCTTTGTGTCCCGTTACTTTTCCGTAACCACGAAGATCTCCTCCTCGCGCTCCTCGTGCTCCTCGCGCTCCGGCACTAGTGGCTGATCGTCTTCCAGCCACTCTTTATCGCCCTCAAACGCCGACATGACCTTGTCTAGTTTGGGCTTTTTCTTCTCCTGCATGCGCCGCCACCGTTCCTCGCGCTTGTATATGCGCTTAATCATGGCGTCCGCATGGGTAGCCGCAGCCTTGTCCGGGTGTGCTGCGAGGTAGCTACGGGTCATGGCCTCGTTAATATTTTCAAAAGGCTCCCACGTGTGTTTCTGGTCAGGCGGCCAGTCGCCAGCCCAGCACACGAGGAATAGGAGCTTTCCCCGCTTGGATTTGACGTCCTTTATGGCCTCAACTATGTACTCGTCATCCCCGAGCTCTTCCGTGTTGGATTCGCCTTCATTCAGCGATTGTTGGCTGTCAACTTCCTTGGCATCATTCTCTTTGGCGTCATTCTCTTTGGCGTCATTCTCTTTGGCATCATTCGCTCTGTCAATGTCTCTACCGTTGAGGCTTTCAGACGCTGGTTCAGACAGCTGCAATGAGGGCTTTCGGGGCTGTTGCGATCTGTTGACGCTGACCCAACCAGGTGCTCGTGATTGTATCGGGGTAAAGGATATTATACGCGGCGCAGCTTTTGGTACAGCTACAGCCGGTTGCGTTTCTTTGGGGTCCGTGTGTTTTATCGGTATATCCAGAGACTTCGGTACAGGTAATATGGAGAGGGCTTGTTTTGAGGCCGTCGTTGTCGGGCTTGGATTCGTTTCACCCGGCAGACTTGTTATTTGAGGTTTCTCCACAGGCTCTTGTATATCTGAACCCATCAAATTCAACTCGGACGAGTTTCCATCGTTACTTTGAGGTTGCAATATCGCCCCATCACGTGCCAATATCTCGCCCTGCAGGTACTTCTGTATATGGGCCGCTTCTGACAGCTTAGATATCGAGACTGGATTGGCATCGGAAAGCTTCCGTTTCTTTGACGAGAGTGACAAACTGTCATTTTGGGCAGCTGGTATGATTTCCGGCGAAAGGACTAGGGGCTCGTCAAACTGCGGCTTCGTCGCTGGGGTTTGAAGCTCTGTCGTTGTAGTTTGAGGCTCGGTCAAGACCCGTGAGTCAAATTTCTTCTTGGGTTTCCTGCCACGTGCCTTTTTTACTGCCTGTTGCTTCACTGGCGTCTCGTCTCTCTGCTTTGTCGCCGCAAACACGGCGCTCTTGGCCTCTGAATCTAGCTCCTCCTGTCTGCACAGCCATTGCTTGTACTCATAGTCCTCGAGTTCGCGTGGCGACACGTAGTCTAAGACCTGGTGCGCGCGTACGGCAAGCCGCGCCGCCGGCCGATCGCGAAAACCAACCAGCCACGTCAGGCTCTTGGGCCGGAGGTTGCCATCGGCAGCTGCACCCTCGGGGATAAACGTGCGGCCGATAATGTATGCAGTCGAGTCGTGCACTGGGATTATCGTGGCATCACGCGACACAGGGCCGGAACCAGGGACATATGGCGCCGGGATTTTGGGGATATCAATTGCAATGTGCGCGGTTCGCCGTGGCGCCGTGCTGGCAGCAGCTAAAGGACTGTTGCTGGTCGAGATAGTCGTGGGTATTTTTTCGGAGCTGGCAGATGGGATGGTTGAGGATGCCAGAGGGGTCATGACGCGTCGGCCTGCATTGGGGGCAGGCGAAACAAAAATCTGGGCAGGATGCGGATCGATGGTTGCAAGTTAGGGCGGTTTTATCAGTTGGAAAATGTGATAAACGGTTGAAAGCAACCAAAGTTGGTGTGGGTGATCAAGATTTAGTCGGTAGTACTAGGGTCTAACCCTACAATAGGGACGGTGAATAAACCATAATGAGGACTGAAGCAATTAAAAAGATTAAAATTTTTATTTCATATTCTGATACGAGACAATATTTGGCAGGACAAGAACATCAACTACTGTATAGTTTACATCAAACACCCTTCTCTGCATACTCGTCAATAACGCTTACAACACCGCCATAGCCACCAGGGAACGCTGGCTTATACTCCAGTACATCTTTCGAGTATCCAAACGCAGCTGGACCGCCAATCTTGAGGCCATTTTCTGAAGCCCACAGTGGGTGGGCGTTGGCAACCATGACTATGACTTTGAGACCATAACGGTACTCTGGCACTCCAACAGCTTCTCCAGTGATGGCATCCAAAATCATAATCAAGTCTGGCACGGAAGCCAGAACCTACAGGGCGTTAATAGTTGCAAAGTAGCTGTTGATGTTAGAAACGTACCTTTTGCTCGCCAGAAGCTGTCACGCCCTGGAGCACGAGATTCTCGTTTACGAATGGAATTTCAACCTTAACAAAGGCCTCATCCTTGTCTTGGCCGTTGGTGTCCCGCTCATGCTCGGCCAACCGCTGAATCGCAAGACGTCCATACGTGTGGCCCTTCATCAGGTACTGGCCTACAGCTACAATCTTGCCCTCAAACATCTTTCCAGCACTGCCTGGGCCACCAAACTCGCGAATGATGCTATCGGGAACAGTGCTAACGGCGCCAGTTGCCTGGGCAATAGAGACGGCACGACCGAGGCGCCAAGCAAGAGAAATTGACTTTTGAATAGAGGACCGCTGTAGTTCAGTCTTGGAGACAGGGCGGCATGCTATTCCAGCGGCGGATCTGAAGAGTTAACAGGTGGTGGCAATAGAAGGTGATATAAGAAAAGACCTACCCCATAGTCATGCAGGCTGCACGCAGCGTCTTATCAACGGCCAGAGAGTCTTTGGAATGTGTGAGAACAAAGTTTGTTCCGTCGCCGCTGGCAAGAGCTGCGGGAAGAAGAACATTGATGTCTTCGGCGCCAATGAACAGAGAACTACACTCAAAACGCGGATATGCGCGGCCTATTCTTGTTAGCACGCAACAGATAGTCATGGCTGATTCAGCTTACCCATAACATCTGCATCCACGCATGGCACATTGCAGTGTTGGCTACTTGCCCACAACAGTGCCTCCATCCCATTTCCCCCGCCAATCTCGGCACCAAACGTCGCCGTCGTCTTGAAGCCTGCAAACCGCTCCATCTCCCTAATGGCATGCAGCACTGCCTGGCTGCCCGGGCGCTCTAGACCAACCATTGGGCTCCCCATGCCGGCAACAGGCGGGCACTGCGCGTCTTCCGGCAAATCATTAATGTCCACAACGGTGATAGTCTCGCCAGCGCGGAGAAGCTGGCGTGTTTCGAGATAGTTGGCATACGGCGAACCACCGCCACCGCAGCCGAGAATATAGCATCCGCGAGAAATGAAGAGGAGATCGGTTTCAGAGAGGGACCAGAGGCGTGATGGAAGAACGGTGGGTTTGTATGTGGCGTAGTCGACCTTTTCCGGGGTAGAGGCGGTTTTGTTGCCCGGGGCCGTCTTTTGTTTCTTCTGTTGAGGCTCAGCAGGCACAGGTTCGTTGAATTCAACGTCCTCCAAAGACATTGCAGAAAGCTTATCGTAGTCGACCAACCCGGAAACCTTGATGACAATCTTATACTTGCCTTCGACGTATGGCAGACCACTAACCTCCTCTTCTATAACTCTGACAGTGCCCTCCTTGGCACCCTTTTCCAACGCCTTCCTAAACGCTTCTTCCTTGACCTGAGCGTGACGCTCATCCTTCTTGGAGGCGTCCACAATCATTACGGCACCAGAGCCAATTTCTCCTACGGCAGCTCCAACAGCGTTGGCAACAGCTGCGTATTGGGGGACTTCAATGCTGGCTACACCGTCCAAAGTTGGAGGGCACAGGAAGGCGCCGCCACCGACGAGGATGATATCGCAGGGCTCTGGCGAGGTCTTCATGCGGTCAAGGTGGTCTTCCATCATACCCTTGACCACGTCTTTGAACTGTCCGATGACGTCACTAGAGACTATGGGGGTTTGAGTTCCAACAGAAGTTGCGCTGCAGGCAACCATGACGTCAGTGCTTGTCAACGCACTACCGCCAAAGCACTGCGCTTCTTCATTCAGACTCTTGCCGACGCTGTCTGGTCCAATAGATACTTTAGAGCTGCCAAGGCGGACGATACTTCCGCCTCCAAGACCAATGGACTCGACTTGAGGCATAGAAAAGTTCACTTTGACCCCGCCAATAGATGTAAACGCACTCGCTAAGCGTGGGAACCCGCTCGGCAACAGACACCCAATATCCGTTGTAGTACCGCCAATATCTACGACATATCGGATGCCTTCCTTCTGTGCCGCCAAAAAGGCTGCGCCGCGCAGTGAGTTTGTCGGGCCAGATGAAAAGACCTGCACGGGGCACTGCATAGCTTCGCGAGCGGTGAGAAGTTGGCCCGAGTTGGACGTTAGGTATAGCGGGCAGTGTAGCTTCAGACGGCACATGGCGCGCTGGAATCCGCGGATGGTGGCCTGGGCAAAGCGCAGGATAGATGCGTTAATGATGGCGGCGTTTTCGCGTTCGAGGAGACCAAGGCCAGAGACGTCTTTGGAGCAGAGGATATTGACTTCTGGGCCGAGTTCCTTTTGCAGGAGGCTGGCAACGGTTTCTTCTTGGCGGTGGACTTCATCCTGCGGAGAGTTGACGCCGGTGATGACGACGGATTTCAGGCCCAGGGAACGAATAGATTGGGCTTGTGTGAGGACTTCAGCTTCACAGACGGCTGTAATAAGATCACCCTCAATTTGGAGACCACCATTGATCTGGGCCGTGTGGCCGTTGATGACTGTACTGTTAGAGAGATTGATTGAATGGGGAGGTAGACATACTGGAAGCAAGGTCATCGGGAAAGTCGACAAACGGCGGAAGACCAGAGGTGAAGCTTGGTGCACACAGGCGAATCGCAGCAACGCGTTCCAGACGGCTTTCATCACGCTCAACCACGGCATTGATGAAGTGCTGGACAGTTAGCAGGCGACTAAAGCCGGGCGGAGAGACATACAGTAGTGCCAATCATTAGAGCAGAGATTTCGCTGGGCTTGATTTCAGCATCAGCCAAGACCTTGGCAATTGCATTCTCGATGCCTGTGGTCACATCAGTGCCGGTCGAGGCTTTGTGTGCGGCTTTTACGGCTTTCGCGCCGGATAGAGTCGGGTTGAGGATGACGGCATCGGTGTTTGTGCCTGCAGAGGTTAATATTAATATACTCTATAAGCAAATGATTCTTACCTCCGACGTCTACGCCGATGATGTACGTGGATTTGGTCATGGTGATTATCAGTTGGTTGGTGTTGTCTTATCAGATCTAGAAGTGGAGATCTCATGAGAAGTGCAGGGAAAAGGGTTAAATAGGCGCAGTAGTGAGGGAGGGGCTTGTGGGGTTCTGCAACGGTATAGGCCTACCGTTCCCGTCAGGTTCAATTATTTATGTATAGGCTCACTACTACTATATTTTATAGCGTAACCAGCCATCCAAATTCTATCGGCCACACTACACCCGCTCAACTTTGATGTGCAAACTTCCGGCTGGGCGGTTTGTAATCGCCATGGGGAAAATATCCATGTCCTGTTTGTACGGTAGCGACAGCCGAAACTTTGTAATCATTTCCAAAATCAGAATCTTCAATTCCATCATCGCAATCACCTTTCCAATGCACGAGCGCGCACCGCCATAAAAGGCTGCTGACCGGGCAATCAAATCGGCGCGGTCCGGGCCCATCCACCGCTCCGGAATGAACTCGTCGGCTGTCGCACCCCAGATTGCCGGATTACGGTTGATTGCCATGGGCATCACGGTCAGTGGCGTGCCCTTGGGGATACGTGTGCCGCAGACTTCAATATCGGTGGCGACTTCGCGAGGCGTAGTGATGGCTGTGGGGGTTAGCACATGGGAAGAAGGAGCCGTCAGAAGGGCAATGTCGGTAGAGGTCCAACGCCGGAAGAGGGAGCGTGAAGAGTAGACTTACCCATGGGGTGCAGACGCAGGACTTCGCGGAAAAAGGCGTCCATGAATGGTAGGTTGTCAATCTCAGTGTATGTCGGCTCTGGGCTCTGGGCTAGCAGCTCTTGCGCTTCAGCGCGCAGGCGGTCCTGGAATTCGCTGTTCTGGCACAGTTCGTAGCTTATCCAGAGCATACACGTAGCTGTAGTCTCATGGCCAGCAGCTAATAGGGTCACCAGCTACACCAGTTAGCACACTCGTCATATCAGTTCGCCCAGGTAACTCACATGGCACATAATCTCCTTGTCTGATAGCGTATCGCCCAGTCTCTCAGCGTCGCGCATCATGGTCGTCAACACATCCGTCCACTCTGACGTCGTTGAATCGCGGCCCGCCAGCTCGGCGCGCACCTGTTTTCTGCGTTCTGTCGTGATTTCCATGATACGCTTCTCGACACGATCAAACGCCACCTTGAACTCGGCATTCTCCTTGAGCGGCAGCCAGCGCACGGGCAAAACCGTATCAATGAGCAGCAACGCCTGGCTGAGCTTCTTGGGCGCAAAGGCGCACATGTAGGCGGCGTGCACGACGCTATCAGCCTCTAGTGACATATTGAGTAAGTCAACGCCAGTGGTGGTTAGGCCGATTATGTCTAGGGTTACGCGCGAGTAGTACTCGCCACAGTCAAAGATGCCATTGTTGTTGGCAATGACCGAGTCCAGGTGTTTAGAGTATTCGCGCGCCTTTGAGTAGATTTGGGGGATGAGCCTGGTGAGTCTAGAGTACGAGAAGGCGGCTGGGCTTGTCAGTAAGAACATCTTGTATAAAGATAGAGGCGAACCATTTCGTTAACCCTAGACACTTACGGTTCATCTTCTTGCGCATCTGTCGGTGCTCGTCGCCTGAAATTGAAAGAATGCCAAACCCGCACATCAGCGACTTGGTCAGATTCTTGTACCAGTTTGGCTTGATGAATTTGACGCCATCGTTTCCAGACAGATACTTGTAAGCGTCTAGACCAGAAATGAGTAGCGCCTCAGTATTGCCGTATGTGATGTAGCGAATCAGCTGGGCTTCAGGCCACTGACGCACCCATGAAATGTACGGCTCGCCGGGCTTGGTAGAAGTGACTTCTTTGAGGAGGTGGCCCAGCATAAATGTATGGTCCTATGCGTGTTAGACAGTATTAATGACAAGACGATAAGATAAAGCCTACCTTGGGACCCGGAAGATGGCGTAGTGGCGAGCAGTAGGTTGGGAATATCCAGTAGTAATGAATCTGGCACAAGGCAAACACCAAAGCAAACGTGCCAAAGAAAACAGCCCTGGAGTTGTATGAAAAGACATCGTTGACGCCCTCTATACAGAGAGTCGCCACCACTCCCGAAATCAAGGACGCTTTGAGAGACATGATAAGGCGTTGTAAGACGTCAATTCAGGAGGTGTTGAATACAAGTTCTTTTCTGGTTTTCACGCCTCGTTGAATTTCCGCCCAGACCACTGCCGAAGAACAAGGAAGGAAAAAGTAGGCCAGAGCTTTCACAAGTTTGGTGAAAAGAGTGAATGAAACAGAGAGGAAAACGGGTATTCGAGGAGCAGGAGCACTGGAAAAAGCAATATGCACCAACGCGTTGGACAACAAAAGGAGACTGAGAATATTATGAGAATCGCGTAATATAACGTTGGTTTATGAGAAAACCATCATGTTCAAATGAGCCGGGTGGTCTTGTAGTAAGAGAAAAATGAATCAAAATCATGTTTTGCTCGGTCTGGAGTTGATTGATTGAAGCATTGCTAGGTCTGGAGTCATCAACCTTGATATCCGGAGCTCATCTGACTTTGCTTGTCGCTACCAATCAATTTCAGTCACTTTCCTCGAACAAACATAGAATGTGATGAACATTTACACCCATCAGCCAATCACACTCATCGCATTGTGAATTTCTGCATAGAAATCTTTACATGACAACAAAGACGGGAGGAGTTCCCGAGGGATGCGACAAGGAAGCCTGACAAAAGGAGGTATGGAGACTTTGATGGCAGAATTTGTGTGATTTCCGTAAGGGTTACGAGACTGGAGGCCAACGGATAAGTGGACCAGAAATCCACTTTTTATTGTATGGGAAATATTGGAGTGAACAGGGTCGAGAGAGAATGCGAAATATAGAGATTTAAATATTCAACAGAATTCGCCGTATCGCCTCGTCCTCATTTAAAGTTTACCCAGATCCTTCTACTTTTCATCCTCTCTTCTCGTCAACTCCATCTGCCACAGCGACCCCGCTAGTTTTCAGCCCGTCAATCATCGCGTCGCACAGTGTCTCACGCGCAGGCCAAACAAGGCTGAGGCTCGTGTATACACCCATCGAAACTATCATAGCAAAGTACCAGTTCATGTCAGCAATATATGCGGCCCCGCCAATATTCAACTTGGGGTTAACTGCATGCGCCAGCCCAGGCAACTGTGGCGTTATAGTGCACAGCATGGTAAGTACAGCACGCCAGTTGTATCCGTGAATGTAGGTATAGCGGCCGCCTGGTTGGTACAGCGCAGGAATGTCGAGGTGCGTGTGCTTGATAAAAAAGAAATCGGCGATTTGTACACCCTGGTACTGTTAGCTTAATGCCCTTGATCTTGTACAGCGGGAAGAGAACCATACCACGATTGGCGCAAGAAACACGCCCAGAGACTCATAAAATTCGGTAGCGAGTGCAAAATCTTCCATGACACCATAACCCACCCGCCAATCACCGTAGTGATGAGCGCGCCGCGCCGGATATTGGTCCATTTTGGCTACAGAGAGGCCATGTCGTCGCTCCGGAAATCACCGTCGCCGAAATGTTAACGCAAATCTGCGCAATACACCACGACGCACCGGCAAAAAAGGCGGCGGCGCGCTCCGCTGGCCCGTCCCATCTATCAATCACGTCGATGGGGTCCCATAGGTAGCCATCGTACAGTACCGCCGTGGTGGATGTCACTACGATGCCGATGATGGCTACTCAAGAACACACGACAGGGAGCCAGATGCTTGGCTAACGGCGGAGCGCGGGGACTGTATGTATCTCGTAAAATCGGGAATATTGACTCCGACGGTGGCCCTGCGGGGGTAGCTTGCTGCTGAGTTGGATATGTATCAAGACTTGCCAGCTAGTCGTGCAGCTATTGATGGTAGACATAAAGAGCCATGCCTTTGTGCTCTCCGAGACTGTTGCTTTTTGGTCCTATATCCCACTGGATGCGCCGGCCTTGACGCCTGTCCATGCTGCCATGCTCACAATCGTGGCTGTCGTTATAATCACCTTGACGGCAAACAGCTAGCGCATGCGATGCGGAGGAATCATGAGCATTGGCAACTGCACCAGCCATACCAACACGTAGGAAATCATCTGCTGCATGGTAATGCCTGCGCTCTCGGGGATGTGGTTGGCAATGTGTCGGTAGCTCGGCCAAATGGACCGAATGACCTGGGCCATGGGGCCCACGGCGAGAAAGTTGGTGACAGCGCGCCAGAAGAGGCAGGTTATCAGGCGCACAATGACGGGGAACTTGGCAAAGGTGTAGCTAAAGGAGGCGCGTGCGAGCACGGGAAAGGGCACATGGGTCTTGGCGCCGATGATACCGTTGAGTGTCATCGGGACGGCCATGATGGTGGGGCTAAAGACAATGCTAAAGACTGCTTCTTTACTAGGACTTGTCAGTGCCATCCATACTTTTTGATCAGCGACACACCTACCGCGTCAATCCAACGGCCAGGATAGAACCTGCCAACTTCCCAGCTGTGTATGTTTATGATATCCGATACCCAATATCCCAACAGCGTCCAGCTAGTCTACGTTCGTCTCGATATAGGCGCCACGTCAAGATCCTTATTTGTCCAAGTACCTGGCGGCGCATACGAAGACTCTTGTTTTGGCAGGATCCAGCCGGCAATGGAGGCCTTTTGTGCCAGATGCTGTTTAAGCATAGCGAGGCGTTGGCGGGACATGGCAGCGGTAATTTGGATTGTGGAGTGTTAAGGTTACCAGCTGGCGTCCGAGACCTTGTTATTTATGTCCGTAAATTCATTTGAGACATGCAGACGTCCCAAGTAAAAGCAACTTTAGGCTTATCAACTCATCGTGCGTTGAGTTGGGGTAGCTGAATATGTACCGTTATCAGCCAGGCGCATTCTACAGCTCGTCATATCTTTTGCCCTTGATAAGCTGTCGCAAACACGGAGTAGAGCGCGCTAGCACTGTTATAACACCTCACACATCTTATAACATCATACTGTTAATCTAGATGCAACATCTTCAGATTCACAGGCTCAGAAAGCCCCGCGAATTCAGGGTTTAACCGGTGTTATCTACCCGTTCAATGGATGTATTAGCATGATAATACAAAGGAAAGCGGCGTACCAGAGCCACACAACCCATGCAAGCCACCGGCGGCAAACGCATGACAGAGATTGGATGTTGCACAACTGCCACTGCTGGCTGGTGACTTAAAATATCCGTGAATCCTCAGCTGCAGCTTAGTTTAGCTTCTAGGTTTTCCCTTTAATCACAATTGGCCAAATTCGCTCTTGACAGATTCTCAATATTAGCCTTTACCCATACTCCGGTGAACTCTAGTCTCCTTTGTCTTTATTGCTTGTTTCTGTAAAACACCAAACATTGTCTCTAGACCTCGAACCCCGCAAGCCTTGTACCATGTCCTTTGAAATCCCCGTCATTGACATATCGGCCTATGTTTCCGATCCATCGGCCGCCTCCAAGGCCTCCTTGGCCGAAAAAATCTGCTCCGCCGCCACGTCCCCGGGCTTTTTCCAAATCACCGGTCACGGCATCAACCCAGCCTTTCAATCCTCTGTGCTCGCACGCATTGCCCAGTTCTTTGCGCTTCCGCAGGCCGTCAAGGATACTGTGTCGCGCACAAAGTCGCCGTGCTATCGCGGCTACGAAACGGTAGGCGAGCAGCACCTGGAAGCGGGGTTTAAGGATATGAAGGAAGGGTTCATTCTGGGTCCAGAGAGAGAGCTAAAGCTAGATGGTTTTATGCAGGGGCCGAATATATGGCCGGGAGAAGAACAGGCGCCGGGGCTGCGGGCGGCGATGGAAGAGTATATTGAAAAGATGCGTGAACTCAGCATCATCATGTTTCGCCTGGTGGCGCTTAGTCTGGGACTGGAGGAGACATACTTTGACGAGTTTGCAGGCTCTCGTGATTGTAGGCTCTAATATGCACAGATAAATACGTATGGGAAATCTAACTCTCTGCAGCCATCCGCTTTTGCCGTGCCCATCGGTACCCGCCCACCACCAAGGAAGCGGCAGCGCAGTCTCGTGGAATTGGTGCACACACAGATTTTGGAGCCCTGACGCTTCTCCTCCAAGACAATGGTACGTTTTTTTTTAAAGTAGCAGATCTATCCATAGCTTCTAACAATCATTCTCAGTTGGGGGTCTTGAAGTCTTTCACCGGCCTAGCTCTACATGGCACCCCGTTGCATGTGTGGAAAATGCATACGTTGTCAACATTGGTGATATGCTAGGTACGTCCCATGCCCTCATATCCTTTTTGTTCTCCCCTCTAACAGCCCAGCCCGCTGGACAAACGACAAGTACACGTCAACGCTGCACCGGGTCATCTCCCCTGTCAGCAACCAGTATCGCTACAGCATTGCCTACTTTAACGGGGGCCCTGCCAGCCAGGTAATTGAGTGTATTCCCACGTGTCTGGGCAAGGATGAACGGGTGCTATATGAGCCAGTCACGGTTGAGCAACACTTGAAGAGCCGCTACGCAAGCTCGTACTGAGCCACGATTGTGTGTTTACAGGGGCCAAAGGTAGCGGGGGAAAGCGATGGGCGAAAAGTATCAGTGAAGAAGAATGCTGATTGGGGTTCCGCTGCATCTGAGGTACTTTTATTTTCTTACATGGGCATTTTTTGCAGCAATTTAATACATGTACATACGCAGTTAGCCACGTTCATGGCTGACTTACATAAAGTGTCTAATCTCACCACATCAACTATGACTAGACTCTTTCATAATTCATTGTTTAGCATTTTGACATCCATTAACCCTAGATAGGGTTTCAGAACAGAACCTTTATTTCTAAATACAGCGACTTTGCGCTATAGCTCAGCCGCCTCGCCCCACTTTTGCTTACATCGCACCCTGCTATTCGTCAACCGCCCGAATTGATGATTCTGGGGCTTGACGGGCATTACAATATCGCTCTTTTTTCGCTCTTCTTTTTTTTTCTTCTTCTTTTGCTCTCATCGGCCACCTGCGACGATCTGCCTTCTTTCTTTTTTTCCGGAGAGAAATGCAAAAGCCACATATTACTCTCAACTAGTATTTCTTATCCGCTCTTTTTATTCCCTTCAATCTTCTCTTTGCTGGGCGGATTTCGTTGCCATGCCGTCCTTGGAGTCTTTGCTGTACCGCCTTGTGGCTCGCCACGAAGGCGGACACCATGATGACGATGACGACGATGACGACCACGAGACCGGAGCTCCGACTACCGAAACGGCGCATGCGCACCCGCAGGACCCAGATCGCCAATGGTCTCTGCGCAATCACAAGCTCGCACACATCTTTCAAGCCGTCATTTTGCTTGTCTTTGTCGTGAGACTGGCTGCAGTGCTGTTCCAGTCATGGCAGCGTCGTCGGTATGGCTTTGTTCCCATTTTTTACTCACTAGACTTTCAACTAACTAGTTTCACAGCCGTCTTGCTGCCTCGCCCGCCCGCGAAACCGTCTCCACCGGCATCCTCGGCAAAACCTCCAACTCCCTCCGCGCCCTCTTTGCCTACGTCACTCTCGTCGCCAGCACAGCTATTCGACTACCCACGCAGATCCGTTTGCCAATCAGATTCCCGACTATCCCCATCGGCCAGATTGTCTTTATTGTCTTGTACTGCGCCTTCGTCGCTGGCCTGCTGTCTTACCGTGTTATCAAGCACGACGCCACCTACGCCGAGCGCATTGGCTTCCGCGGCGCATTGATTTCCGTCCCGCAGGTTCCCATAGTCTACGTTCTGGCTACCCGCGCACAAATCCCTGGCCTGCGCTACGTACTTGGCGGCTCATACAAGGACCTGATCTGGTTCCATCGTTGGGTGTCCCGTGTCTTTGTCGCCTCAGTGACGGTCCATGCCGTGGCCTTTTTTGTCCAATGGGCCCCTTCAGACTTTCTGTGGACAGAGCTGCAGATTGTACCGTACGTCAAGTGGGGTATTTACGCCTGGGCTGTCATGCTCTGGACGGTGTTGAGCTCGCTTCTGCCAATTCGCACGCTGTCTTACGAGTTTTTTGTTATACAGCATACTGTCTGCGCATTCGCTACTCTGGGCTTCATGTGGCTGCATGTCCCTGGGCACCATCGGCGTAGCGTCGACTTGGCCGTTGGTATTATTGCACTGGACTGGCTATCGCGCATTGTCACGGCTCTGTACCTCAACTTTAGCTGGAAAATCACCTGGGGCGAGTGCAGAAATTACCATCTGGGCCATAAGATGACGCTTGAAGCCGTCGGAAAAGACATGACAGTGGCGACCATTCACAACGTCAACATGCCTTTTTCACCTGGCCAATCAATCGACATCTGGATGCCCAAGCTTGCCATGCAGTCACCTCACTCTTTTACTGTTCTGCCGCCCATGAAAGACGTGCGCGCCTGCCAGTGCCCACGCATCCAGCTTGCGCTCAAGACCAAGTCCGGATTTACCGCCCGGCTTAATCAACTTGCCATGTCTTCCAAGACGTTTGGCACCGACTTCCGCGTTTTCCTCGTCAACAAGGAAAGCCGCACGGCGCCGTTTGCCCAGCACGACTCGCTCATTCTGATTTCCAGCTCAACTGGCGCATCCTTCTCAGCTGCGATTGCAGAAAGAGTCCTTGCTGATCCGACGTCTCGTGTGCGCAAACTCAAGTTACTGATGATTGGCCGGGAAAAGTCGATTTTGCACTACTACCGTACGCGCATAAAGGCAGCTGCTGAAGCAACTGTTCTACAGGGTGTGACTGTGAGCATTGATATTGCCGTGACTGGCCGCATGTATGAGTCTCTGGATGTGGGTGCCAATGGATCTACTGACTCTCTCGGATCCCTGCTTGCCAAGGATGAACACGATCAGGAGGAAGAAGAAATGGAGGAGGAAATTAAGCCCAAGATGCTGGCGAGAAACCCGCCCCAGTCTCTCCTCCTCAAACCCCTGCCCTCCCCCTCCCACGGGCCCGACACGCCGCTGACGCCGTACACTCCATACACCGACACGTCAACACTCTACTCGCCCAACGAAGCCACTTTTGTCGGCGATGACGACGTTGAACGCAAGTGCTCCACAGAATCAACCCGGAGCTCCTTTGATGCTGATGGTCTTGACATGCCTATGCCTAGCGGCGACTGCGACATTACTGAGTCGTTTGGCCGGCCGGACATCACAGCGTACCTAAATTCAGAGCTGTACGGGCCGTTTTCGAGCGCTGTCGCGGTGTGCGGCGGGCCAGAGTTGGCGGTTGACGTGCGCACGAGTGTGGCACGGATCAATGCGTCGCGGGCGAGTCAAGGCTATGATTCATGTTACCTGCATGTGGAGGGGTTTTCAACTGGTAGTTGATTATGGTTTTGTGGTTGCGTGTTTGATGCAATGTAGGGTTTGGTAGAACAGTACAATAAAATCTACATTATCTATTCTATTTTTGTGGTACAGTTAGTTGTCACAGGTGTTTGATCGACTTGCACATCATCTTCCAACTAGCAATAATGAGCACGTTTTAGTAGATGTGTCACCTTGATGGGCACTTTAAATTGGTATCATTTAATATACAACGGCCATCGCTGTTTTTATACTGGCCAAAACTCAAAAAACAAAGCATTAGATATCCCATACTCCCTAAAATCAAACCCGTCCCGACCTGGCGGCATTAAATTTGGCTCGAGACAGTATATCCCGAGCCAAGTAGTTGTTGAGAGCATGCGCTCGGTGTTTACAGCAGGTAAGCCGCAGCGGCCAGCAGAGCAGCCGAACCAACCGAGACAATGTTCTGGACACCAGCGCTCTTGTGCGTGGCAGTAGTAGAGGCGGCAGTGGCGGTGGCAGTAGACACGGTGCTGTTGCTGCTGGTCGAGTTGGAGCCGGCAATCACGGCGCCCGAAGGGTACGAAGTAAAGCTGGCGGTAATACCGGAGCTGTTTTTGCAGACAGATGGCAGCGAGGCGGCTGCGGCATCGGTGAACTTGACGGCAACGCACTGTACATTTGTTAGTAGGCTGAGCACCACCGCCGCAAATCTTCCATGTAGATACATACCTGGTACAAAGTGCCGTCGACGGAATTCTGCACAACCTGCACAACACCGTCCTTGCCAGACCACGCCGCCGGGCCAGGGATGTTCTCGAGGCAGAACGTGCCGATGCCCGACTGTGAGACGGGCATAGTCAGGTACTCAAAGTTGGAGGTGTCGCTGAGCAGAGCTGCTTTGAAGTCCCAGGTGGCTTCGGGGTGGGTGCTGAGGATGGTAAAGGACATGCCGCCAGAGGGGAAGTCGGTCTCGTTGGTACGCGAGGTGACAGAGAAGCCGCCGCAGGGGGACTCGCTCTCATTGTCATCGTCAAAGCCGATGGATGTCGGGTTAGTCAGCTTGAAGTGAGCCGACGCGGTGGCGGCTAGCAGGAGGGGGGCGAAGAACTTCATTGTGAGTGTGTGGTGGGTTTGAGTATCAAACAAGAAAAGACGGTTGTAGGCTGGCTGGTTTGGTTATGATAGAGAAGAACTCTGGGTATACTAACGGGACGACTAGGCCAAGTCTTTATATACTTTGCCAAGCTCAGATACACTAAGCTGTCCCAAGGCCTTCTTGGCTCCCGGACCTTGCACTCTCTTGTTAACACACCCCTTGGTTATTTTACAAGTGTGTCTCTTTCATCAGTAGCGTAAGCAAACGGTGTCCGCTATGCTGCCAATTCCCGACCAGACAGGGGTCCGGGGTGGAGATGGAACTTGGTCTTGGGCTTTGACTCTTTGTTCGCTCACTTCTTTTTATCCAAGGGGCGCTCTCAGTTCTTGTCTGCGCGATGGCTGGTGGTGGGGATGTCAGGTTAGTCGTCGCACAGGCATTGAGTTGTTCATGATCACAGTGATCAAAGCCATAGGGCGGCTTGCAGTACCCGTGGTTGGTTTAAACGATTGTCGAGTTTACCGTGTTTTCACATACACGTCTATGTATACACTTACAACACATACGTTTACGCCAGTATACACTTACATGGACATACACATACATAAAATACACCTGCTTATCCAATGGCAATGACGCGGCCAGACGTATATTTACAACTTTTCCTCCAATTCTTCCTAACGACTTGAACCGGCAGCCAGAGGAAAACCAATTGGCCACTAAAAACTTGCTCAAACCTGCGCAAGGATTGGAATCCCTGACCAATGAGTTTGTTTCTCAGACCCTTGTTTTGCCTTTGCTGGGCCGAAGCTTATTCTGGTTTAGCATATCTCAGGTCTCTTACACCCTGAACGACATCAGGGTTACTGCTTAACAGCACAAGCGGCCACTAGAATAGCTTTGAAACATACTGACAATTTAAGAAACGAGCGCATTCCCGCCACCTTCACATGTCAAGAGTAAAATTGAAATGACGAGTACAACGAGAAAGATATCAGTGAGATCTCTGTAAACGGCTTGTTCCTGTAAGACAAGGTTTCTGGAATAAATCAACCTGAAATGCTACCATAAACTTGCTCACTGGCTCCTGTTTTCACCATGATACGATGTAACAAAACGTTTTGTTTTCTCTTCTTCATTAAGCTTACCATAGCAAAAGCTGTAGCACCTCATTGGCTATGCTCCTTGAGTCTACATGTGGTACGTACTGTCTGATGAAAAGTTGCTACCACATTGTTACCCTGAGATACGCTTCACCAACTATTGCCAAGAAGCTGGCGTTTCTATAAAACATCACAGACCGTCTTGACCACTGCGTGAGCATCAGAAAAATGACAATGGACTAGTTATGCCGCTTGTTCATCTTATCAGATGCGAAAAATGCATTTTATCACGTGCTTGTGAGACCCTAAGCTGGGCCCTACAGACCCTAACTACACAAAGGCCATTGTGTCACAAGAACGCCTACCAGCCTTACTTTGTAAGCGAGTTGTCTACAGCCAATGAAATGTAAAGATACAACAGGCAGGATATATTTCGGATTGGCAAGGCACACTTTTGTCTCCAGCTAGTTTCTGAGTCAAGATTAAATGCTGCTTGTGAAGTTGAGTATATCATGAAACCATTGTTCTTCTTTGACAACTTGTTTGCTTCCTGTGACACTGACAATTCAAACTTCATCCGAACCCTCACCTAGCATCGACCACAGTCAAAACCCACGTCATGTCGACCAACACCACAAATAGTGACGTCAGCACGCTCATTTCCGCCGGCTTCGAAATAAAGTTTCTTCTGGCAACAGTACCCACGAAGACGTCTGCCACCACGCCACAATCTGCTTTAGGCAAAACAACAGAGAACAGAGACGCACATAACGACATTACCCATGAATCCGTGTACTCCATCAAATCCATCAAGGACTACAATCTTCTCTTTGTATCTCACTCAACGCCGTCTGACAGTGGCGCATCCTCGGAGTTCAAATTCTTTCCTACTCCGTTTGACGCACAAGCTGCCGCTCAGGATGCCGTTTTACAGAATAAAGTTCACCGTATTATTGCTGAGACAATCGCAAATGTGCCGGACCAGGAAGGAAAGTCGATAGACGACTTAAAGACGCAGGGGATTTCTGACACCGACTTCTGGCGCAAAGGATGGATTGTTAAGAAGGCCAATGCAGCCTTTCATATTCCCAATGAGGTACCCTCTATTGAAGCTTTACACCCTCGTATATGCTTTATTCCCGTTGAGATGTGCTCTCCAATTCTCGCCTGGGGCGAAAGGTCCAACGCCATGTGGAACTCTGTACCCAGGGTTCTCCAGGAACTTACACAAAAATACACTCTAGTGTCTAACACGACATGCGAGGTCCACGTACACCTGGGTCGCCTTGATGGCCGTGCCTTTTGTCTGCCTACCATGAAGAGACTTTCTGTACTCTTCTGGCTAGCCGAGGACATTTTGCGGAGTGTACGCGGACCACCGCTGCCAAACTTTGAAAACTGTTTCAAGTGGGGGGCAGGTATAACAAAAATGTCACGTCTAGCATGCGATATGCCTATCCCAGAAGACGCCCTTGCCGTTGACGATCCCGTTGCTGGTACAGGCCCGCAAGCTCCCGGCGCGCCGACTCACGAGCCTAACCACGACGTCGTTCTCAGGCTCGCCTCTAAGCGCGCAAGCGCTACAACTGTGCACGCTCTCAAGGCAATTCTCAACGCCCCCTCTCACTTACATCTCGGTCTTTTACTGTCTGGGCCTGACCAGGTGCACCGCCGTCTAGGTATAAATTTTAGTGCGTTTGGCCGCGAAGAGGCGCGCGCATGCACAAGCCCGCGCACAGTTGAAGTGCGTATCATGGACGGGACCATGAATGAGAGTGTCATTGTGGCATGGCTGCACATGATGTGTACGCTGGTGGAAGTGGCAGTGGACGATACGTATGGTGTCTCTCGGTTTGAAAAGACAGTGGAGTTTGTGCTGTTGTTGGGAAAGATTGAGATGTCTGCCGCTCAGAAGATGAACAAGTTTGCACGGTATTTGGGGCTTTCGGAGGAGCATGCGCTAGCGTTGGTACAAAAGGTTCAACAGGCTACTGAGTAAGGAGATTTTCCTTTATGTTGTGTTATTTGTCGTTGATATGTCGATATTGCTACTTAGTTGATATGGTACCTATGTAGCGTTGAACTGTAGTTTTCGTTAACAATACGGGGTTTTCAGTGTCTTTTGCTGGCAAGCTCAGCGTCTAAGCTCTTCCGCACAGCCATTAAGATGTCGATAGAATGAATATAAAAGATACATGATGCCCCAACTGCGAGGATGAAAGGGGGTTCATGATATATAGATAGATCGACATCCTCCAACAACAAATCAGAGATTGCGATTGTTTCTGTATGTAATCTCTTCAGACCAGCACGCCAGAGGCGCGTGCATGTCAACAACTGAACCAATGAAATGCTCGACCTCAGCTCATACCATTCCTACTTTAACCATAAACTCTGTCGGCTTCGGATATTCAACAGCATGGCTCGTCCGTTGATAACCACGCTTGGAGTATGCCAAACACCAATCATGACTTATGAATCAATCGGTAGTTGTGTTTTTAGACGTGATATATCAGGTATACAAAGTTTCATTTGCAAAATGGCAACATAGTTTCAATTTTGGATAAAGAGCACTGAAATATATATATATATATGAATACTGATAACATACTATTGATGTTGAATGATCCTGAACTTGTTATATCAAGTTTACATATCTACAACCTGGTTACGCGCTAAGCCTAGCAACAGAGAGATGCGGTGGAGCTCTTTGCTACCTATACTCCTATGTTTGTGTTTGGCATACAGAGTACCAACGCATGAAGAACTTGCCTTGCCTGTATTTCTTGTATACTAGGCTCACAGCCCACCACCTACACCCTCTAACCCAGCATGATTACATACTCCGTGCTACTCTTGCCCAACTTGATTACATCGTTAGCCCTCAACTCAACGTATCGGCTAGCCGGCACCTTTTCACCATTCAGCCTAGTACCATTTCCGCTCTCCAAATCAATCAAATACAGTTTGACTGCTTCCTCGCGATCTCCAAACTCATTCCTGCTTTCCTTCTTGCGGAACTGCAGTACCGCATGTTGTCCGCTCACACTGCCATGTTCCACCGGATAGTCTACCACAGCACGCTCCCGGCCAAACAGCCACACTGATCGCTCGCTCAGTGGAATAGTGTCTTTGACGTCCTTGCCGCGAAACACAAACAGCCTCCACGCGTGTTTCTTGCTTGGCCGGCACCCGTCCTGCGGCTCTACATACTTTAACCGAACCACCGTTCCATCCGCCTTCTTGACAGAATTTGACTCTGCTGCAAGGACCCCTGTGGTGCCGTAGTTTGGCTTTTCTTTTTCCACTGGCGGCTCCTCGCCGCGTGTCACTGCCCACGACGAGTCCTGCGACGGTAATGGCCCCGCGCTGCGCCCTGTGTTTTCTGTGCCTTGTTCAATGCGCTGGCGCTGCTCTTTATTGACACGTGCACGCGCCCGTTCGGCGCCGTAGTCGTGTTCTTTGTCGCGGGAACTGTGTAGTTTGTCTTTTGTACTCGCGTGACGCCGGGTGTGTGGAGAGCGGCTGCGCGAATGCCGGCGTTTACGGTCGCGGTCGCGGTGGCGACGGGGAGAACGAGATCGTGAGCGTGAGCGGTTGTGGTGCGGACGGTTGTGGCGGTCTTTGGATGAATCACTATGGTGAGAGGGTTTAGAGTTGCGATCGGTGTGGCGTGAAGAGTGTTTATCTCGTGACTCCTTAACGGTAGAGGAACGCGAAGCGTATTCGTCTGATGGCATGGTAGTGTTCCGCAAATCAAAAAAAAAAAATAAAAAAAAA
>JACYXV010000169.1:0-21472 GCA_016859225.1 Thielaviopsis cerberus | reverse complement strand
GTGAGCTGGACCTACTGAAACCGACGATTGAGCGGGCGCTGGGCGGGACGATTCACTTTGGGCGCGTGAGTATGAAGCCTGGCAAGCCGACAACGTTTGCGACAGTGCCCTTCAAAACGACTGCGGGGGCGCGCACGACACGTACCATCTTTTCGCTGCCAGGCAACCCGGCATCGGCACTGGTCACGTTCCACCTATTTGTGTTGCCGGCGCTGCATCACATGGCGGGCGAGGCCAAGGCGGGGCTGCCGGCTGTCAGAGTGCAGCTGGGCGAAGATGTGGCCCTGGATACGGTGCGGCCCGAGTATCACCGGGCAGTAGTCTCGGCGACGCACGAGGGACACTTGGTGGCGATGAGCACGGGAGGGCAAAGAAGCTCTAAGGTGGGAAGTATGCGCGCGGCAAATGCGTTACTGTGTATGCCCAAGGGGTCGGAGCCGATAAAGGCAGGAGCTACGGTTGACGCTTTGCTCATGGGGCAGATTCACGGAGTTTAAGAACCTGAAACAGATTAGCTGCGACGCAAAGCACGATTCAGCTGGTTGGAACAAAAATATATGCATGTAATAATTCAGAGTACACAGTGGTCTGTCAAGATCGATTTGTAGTGAAGTGAATGCAAAGCACGTAAATCAGATCTCCCAAACCATTCTACCAAAGATGAAAACGCCATTTGATATATCGCCAACAAAAGAGCGCGAAGAATGCCACGAGAATGCTTATATGAGAAGCATGAAAGAAACAGAGAATATGAAGCCGAATGTAGTCGCCAGAATCACAAGAGTAGATGGAGGAGCGGGTTGAAACGGCCGGGGCGCATTCGAGTCGGATTGGTTGCTAGCTTAGCATGACGTACTCGCAGAGCAGGCCATTTGTTCCGAGTCGAACGGGCCAACCAGTAGAGCGCTGGCGAGTCGGTCGGGTTGATTGATCGGTCAGGGCTTATGTGCCTTAGTTGGCGCCAAAGTTGGGTGCCTTGCCAGAGACGAGCAGGCCGATAATCAGGCCAAACAGACCCAGGACGGAGCTGAAAATTTCAATAACCAGAATCTTGACGAACCTGCACACAGAGATATTAGCAGCCGAATTATACGTTGTGCAGAATACAAGCCTTACAGAGTCGGATCAGCAGCGTCGGCCAGGGCGGCACCACTGCCGTTGATGCCAACAGACACGCCGCACACCAGGTTGCAAAACCCGACAGTCAAGCCGGACCAGAACAGGGCATAACCGGTGAAGTAGCTGTTTCCAGAAAAGGCGTCGGAGCCGTCGACCTTGTTGATCTTGGACGAAAAGACAATGGCCATGATAACGCCGTAGATGGCGACGACTTCGCAAAAGATGATGGAAATAAGGTTCTTGGTGCGAATACGCGGGGCCTTGACACCGGCACCCAGGATCGTCGAGCCGGTCAGAAAGATGCCCCTACAGAAGAAGCAGTTAGCATAATTGAGTCTTGTTTGCCGAACCACGGTGTATCAATTTATCGGCGCAGCACAAAGAGCAGGAATCGCGACGTCGCAAGGCTGAATTGTCGCGGCAATAAAATTGAGTAACACCGCGGCGTCGGAATAGAAAGCAGAAAGTAATAATCACGCACCAAGCAGCGCCAACCACCGACATGCCAATGCACAGGGCGATGCCCATGCTGGCCCAGGCGATGGGCGAGACAGACTCGAGGAACTCGCCGACGTTGAACGACTCGCCGCTGCCTGTGAAGAGCATCACTACATTCCAAAGCAACGGACGTCAGCAAATCTAGACTTTTGTATTGTGCGCTTGACTTGCGCGCGCATCGGCTGCCGGCACAGAAACAGCCTTGCGACCTGCCGACTAGGTGGAACACAGGCCAAGCGGGACAAGGCCCGTCGTTATTGTTGGAACTTACAGGCGCCGGCGGCCGTGACAATGGAGGTAAAACCCCCCAGGCCGTAGGTAAGAAGACTCATGGTGCAATTGTGGTGGGTGTGTGTGGGATCGCGACGGGGTTCGGGATGTGGTATTCGATCGATCGAGAACAAGGTAAGAGAAAAAGAAAAGAAATAGAAAAAAGGAATGTGTGACGTTGACAAACCAGGCGGCAGGTTTCTTTTGGTTGTTCGTTAGGAAAACAAATTCAATGATAAAAAGGGCTCAAAATTACAGAAGCTCTTTACTAGCTCAACGACGGGGTTGCAAAAGCGCGGCGGCAGCGCTTTGGTGCTGGTTTTACGCTTTAGGTGCCTTGCCAGTAGCGAGCAGCGCTACAGCGGTACCTTGCCTTTGAAACAAACGTCCATTTGCATTTCAGCCACAGTGTCTGATCAAGGCGCCACAGAATATCCACTTTTTACTGCTGACAGAAATAGCTTGAGCCACAACGCTGCCTCAAGTCCTGTTCCAAACAAGGCAAATCCCAAAAGTTCATCCCTCTCCTTCTGCCCAGGAGTATAAATACCGCGGCGCATCCCCAGCATCCATCGCGACGTCTTCCCATTTGTCGCATTTCGAATTTTGTTTGTTGCCACGACTCTTTTTTTGTTTCTTCCAAGACCCGCACAGATCTACTCCGTCCGTCTATACCCCTTCAAGAACTAAACTCACGAACCTTTATAGAGAAAGCACAATATTAGCCCAAATACTCTGTTGGCTGTAGCCTCGTCCTCCATCTAAACCAAATATCCCTTGCTATAGAACAAGACAGCACAAAAATGGCCCAATCAAATCAGCAGTCTTTTTACGAGCTGTATCGCCGTAGCAGGTACACAACTTCCGCACCGTGAAGAATGTTTCTTTTTTCTTGTCACTGCAAGATGCAGGAGTCGGCTAGCTATTTGCTCTACCATTGCCACCCACATTGTGGAATATGTGCCACTTATGCTAACTACCGTCTGTTTCTTGTAACCTGCAGCATTGGCATGGCGCTTACCGATACACTGGATGACCTGATCAGCGACCAGCGCATCGATCCGCAGCTGGCTATCAGAGTGTTAGCGTACTTTGACCAAGCCATTACTGAAGCGCTACAGAAGAATGTCAAGGCGCGGTTATCATTCAAGGTAGGCCGCCAGTTGCTTCCCATAATACCGCTCCGCCGTTTTCAAGGCAACCGACAGCACAGAACTATACGGCTTGCTGACACAGCCCGACAACCTATAGGGAAGCTTGGACACGTACCGCTTTTGTGACGAAGTGTGGACATTTCTAATCAAGAACGTCACGTTTAAAATGGACAGTGGCACGTCGCCAGTGACGGCCGACAAGGTCAAGATTGTCAGCTGTAACGCCAAGAGACCGGAAGGCCAGTAGTTCTGACTCCGTGTTGTGGGCGGGAGTTCTCTGGCCAGCAGAGAGCCCGTTCTTGTGCCCTGGATGAAGGGCCGTTGTCTTTCTTTTGCTTGGTTGCTTTTTATTTTTCTTTCGAGGGCTTCTCTCTAGAATGTCTTCACACAGTTGACAATAGTCATCATTATGGCGTTCTTTACGGTTATGGGGAACTACAGTATCGAGCTTTGATTTCGTTGATTTCGTTGATTTCTTTTTTTTTTTTTTTTTTGGTTTCTTTTACACGTTTATTTCAAACGATTAAGCTCCGTATCAGTTTTGAGAGCAAATACTCTAAGTGTATAGCTTTATTCTCTATAAATACAAAATAAACTGCGTGCCGTTTGAAGCAAGTTTCCTTAATGAGCAGTGTGGTTATTGGTGAGGTTACAGAGTTACAGGCTACCTGCAGAGCCTCCGCATACGGTAGATTTCACAAACTTATCCCTGTAATTCTAACGCCACGGCATTTTTTATTCTTCATTCAACATACATCCACATCTCACACACAACTCATCGTCATTCATCAACGGTCTTGTCTGTAATGTCCCGCCGGCGCTCTGTCATTTCTCAATCTTCAACACCCACCGCCCCTAAATCGAGCGCGCCCCAGGCCCCTCAATCACCTGAAACTATGGGCTGGATTACTCTTGCAATGGCCAGCGGCACTGTGGCCGCGTTTAATGGCGTGTTTGCCAAGATGTGTGTTTCTTGGATTCCATCTGCAGAAGAATACATTGTGCTAACATATGCCAGGGCGACCACCAATCTCACTGAGAAACTCTCACTGGGCGCAGCCGGCCTGCTCGGCCTGACTGAACGCGCCAAGTACTTTGAATACCTGCTCCGCCTCGTGCGTCGCCTCCCCTTGTGCTATTTTACCAGCTAACCACCTCCTAGATTTTCTTTGTGCTCAACATGTTCTTCAATGGTGTCATGTGGTCGCTCTTTACTCGTGCCTTGACGGCCAGCACATCCACTACCAAGACCTGCATGGTCAACGGCTCTACTAACTTCATGGCTACGGCGCTGCTCGGCTTTATCATCTTTTCCGAGCGGTTGACGCCGTTGTGGTTTCTCGGCGCTGCCATGATTGTACTGGGGAATCTGATTATTGGGCAGCAGAATGAGGGAGCGGAGGAGGGTGCGACGAATGCCAGCTTTGAGCCTGGCGCGACGCCGCTGCAGGAGTACTACGAGGATGTCGAAGAGAGCAGGTACCGCGATGATGTTTCATCGGACGAGGACGTGCCGCACATTGCCGGCATGGACGCCCACGCCCACGAACTATAGACACATCTTAGTCGTGGCTGCATAATATATTTATAGACTACAAAATTCTTGACTTCTCCCTTACCGCGTCGAGAGTTCCACGCCGTCATCCTCGCCATCTTCGTCGCCGTGCAGAATCGATGGCCCCCGTCGTTGGTCCTCTGTGCGCAGCTGTATTCTCCCTCCAGATGCTTTAAAGATATGGTCGGCTACCCACCCCGCTACGCTTTGTATCAGCACCCACAGCTTATCATGGCCGTCCTCAAAAGCATCGCGCACGCCCACCTCATTCGTCTCCACCTTGTGCTGGTACTTGAGGCAGTCCTTGACCGTCACTAGCCCCATCAACTTGCCCTGGAACTCGACTAGAATCACGCGTGGGCCAATCTTGCAAAAGAGGTCAATCACCGTCTCCAGTGGCAGCCGCGGGTGCGCTGTCACCGGTGTGGCATCCATGTACCGCCCGAAATCTATCATGGACTGTGCCTGGCCCTCAGGGCCCGAGGGAACTGCAATGGACACGCTGTTGTGACCAAACGGTGGCGCAAAGGAACACTTGGTTGACGGGTCGACGGGGCGCTCGCGGCGGATGCGATCAACGGCATAGCGCAGCTCGGTACGACCAATGTAGCCGCGTAGAATCTGCGAGTTCTCGTCTTCAATGATGGGGAAACCCTGATACTTGTCCGACGACAGCAGCTTCTCAACGTCGCGCACCTGCATGCCCGACATGGGGATCGAAACCACCGATGTACTCATAACGTGCGACACCGACACACCAAAATTGTGTTCCTCCTTGCTATCAAGGAAGGGAAAGCCGCTAAAGGGAATCACGCGGTCGGCGATGCCGCCCTTGCCGCCCAACAGCGTTGTCACTAGCTTGCTCATGCCCACCACAATCATGGTTGGCAGGATGTAGTCGACGGCGCCCGTAAGCTCAAACATGATGACCACGACAGAGACAGTAAGGTGCATGATGCCACTGAGTGCAGCGGCAGCGCCGAGGAGCGCATACGTGCCCGGAGTGATGCATGGCTCTTCTGGCTTGCATGAGGCGAAAAAGACGCTGCTTGGCGACGACTCATGGAGGGCCTGCACAATGATGCCCACAGCTCGGCCAAACGATGCACCGATCGCCATGGACGGCACAAGATGCCTGCGGGTACCTTGCAGCCATACGAAATGACAACGAGGCCAAAGCGAAAGGCCGTAGCAATCAGCAGGGAGGCAATGTTCCAGAAGCGCTTTTCCTTTTCACAGAGCCCGTGGTAGTCTTCAGCACCTTCGCACTCAAGAAAGAGAATCTCCATGCTCTTGGCCATTTCCACGCGCAAAAAGGCATTGGGATAGCACAGGATCGCCGTGATACCCGCGAGTACCACGGCCTCCAGCACAGGGTACTCGGAGAGGCGCTTCTTGCGGAAAGCCTGGTACTTGAGGTTCAGATAGATCATGCACTCGCCATACAGCCCGCCCAGGATCCCCAGAAGCATGTAAAACACAATCTCAAAAAAGTGCCACGACCGATCGTAGTGCACCTGGAACATGACTAGCTGCCCCGTACGGAACGGGTTCATAGCCGACAGCGTGGCCACCGCCACCAGGGCGCAAAAGTAGCTGCGCCACAGTGTCTTGAGTGGGAAGTATGTCGACATTTCTTCGAGTGAAAACAGTACGCCGCCGATTGGACTGCCAAATGCCACTGCGACGCCAGCCGCGGCGCCGGCACAGAGTACTTCGCGTGTCTTGGACACATTGCGCTTGTACTTTTCAAACATGCGTGAGATGACGTTGCTGGTGCACACAGCATAGTGCACGCTAGGGCCTTCTTTGCCAACTGATAAGCCAGAGGCAATGGTAATGGGCAGCGCAACGGACTTGATAAACAGCGTCCAGAAGCCGAGGAAGCCCTTCATGATGAAACCGGCAATGATGCATTTGATTTCAGAAATACCAGAGCCGGCGGCGTACGGCGCATATGAACGTACGAGACTGGCGGATATCAGGGCAAACAGCGTCTGGGACGGTTAGCAGTACGTAGGCAGACGGGGTGGGCAGACTTACAGCCACAATAGTATAGAGTAGGTAGTTGACAATCGTGAATCGCGACCAATACTCCCACTCGTCACAGCCTGTATGGTTGTCAGTAACAAGCTGCGGTCTCCTCTAGAACGCAACGCCAAAGCTTACTCACCGTTATCTTCGCCCCAGCAACAAAACTCTTCATTGAGGTAAAACGCCGTCTTACAGTGTCCCGTTTTGATGTCCGATAGCCACTCCGAGACAATATTGATAATGGCCGCAATCAGGCCAATCGCCATGCCAATTAGAGTGACGACAATCCAGCCCTGTGCCGCCTCATATGATTCGTACAGCCGGTATCGCCAGCCGACGTTGCCAGTCTCACGCCACCCGTTGAGCTGCCGCTTTCGGGTAACGCGGTGGGCGTATTCGCGCGCAGCGTCTTGCACCCAGTCTACATTGCAGCCGCAGCAGGGCGCGCCGCTATCAGTCAGTCGGAGAGGGAGTAATTATGCGGGAGGGTCGCGGTACCGATGGTAGTAAAGTCCTGCACAGAGCGTTAGCTGCCGGTAGTTGAGTGGTGGACCACATATCAAACACACCTCGTATCGTTTGATCTCAGAAATCTCTTCTTCAATTTCCACCTCGCCTGGCTCCTGGTCCAGGCCATACTCTAGAGCACTGCTAGTGCCTATTGAGGACGCTCCAGACCGCGCCCGCACATGGGAGGCACGTGGGTGCAGACGTGGCTGTGGTAATGAGTTTCTAGCGTTCATGGCGAGTGCATTATTGTCTCTCCGTGCGACAATTGGATGCGTTCGGTGTTGCTCGGCTCGATTCGGTTCGGTTGGTGTTTGTCGTCGCGCACAAGGCTATGTAGACAGAAGGCTTGTTTGCTGTTTAGTTCTGGATGCGCCAGTAAGCGGGGCTAGGATATCGAAAGAAGTTCAATTGCCACAGAGCAAAAACTAAGTTTATCACAGAGGAAAAAAAGTAAAAGGCGTCGTGGTGTGGTCGTGTCGCGGGGTGATAAGGGCGAGAAAAGAATCGTAGGTTGGTGTTGGTGGTGGTTGTTGCCTTAAGCTCACCTTGCTTTTCTCGACAAAAAAAAAGACCCGGTAAAGCTCCGGCGACAACGGCAGACGCTCACTCTCTACTGCATAGGTGCCCTCAAGCAACCCACAATGTCGGGAAGATTATCCCAACAAACCGACATAGTCACAAGCGCATTGGTTTAAGACTCTCGATTGCTCATTGTGCTTTTTCTCAGTCAAATCAGTAGTTTTGGTCGGTGACGTAACAGAATGATACTGTTGGTATGCCAGGGCTCACATTACAGGCGGTCTGGGCCGCCAAGTGCCCTGACTTGGCATCGTCTCAGTGGGGCAGAAGCCCAATACACGCGTCTCTAGCAAACGCGTGCCCAAGATTCGCTCGTTTTGCACTTTATCTCCTTTGAGAGAGTTTGCATACCTCAACATCACGGCCTGACAGTCTGGCTAGTTCATTTCTCAACCAGCACTACCGACTATTGTGAATATGTCCACCGCCAAAGTTGCCCCCCAAGAGAACCCCCACTGGCCAGTCACAGCTTCCCCGTAGGTCCCTTGTTTGCAGCTCACAGCGTAGCCAGCAAGTGGTTACTGACACCGTATAGTGACCCGGGTGAAGAAGATTGTTGCCGTGGATCCTGATATTGCAACATGCTCTGCCAATGCCGCTTTTTTGATAACGCTTGCCGCTGTACGCCGTTTGCTCTCTGTCACTAGAATCTGTCTAACCAGCCCAGGAACTTTTTGTCCAGCACATGGGCACCGAGGCGCATGCCGCCACCAAAATGGATCGCAAGCCGCGCCGCAACATCCAGTACAAGGACGTTGGTAAGTGTATCTCTGGTGTGCTGACTCATGCACTTGGCACACTGATTCTACTGTTTCATATATGCGCGCCTGTTCCACTGCTTCACATACTGACCTCAGCAGCCGCCGCCATCAACCACAACGACCACCTTGAGTTCCTCGAGGATACTGTACCAAAGACTCAGCCCTACAAAAAGATCAAGGACCAGGCTGCTGCTACAAGGGCAGGTATCAATGGCGACAAGCACGGCGAAGCAAAGGCGGGCCGACAGAAGCAACTAGTCGGTGGGTCAGGCATGCTGGGCCTAGGCAGCGGACCAGCAGATGTTGTCGCTGAAGACGTTGAAATGACGGGCTGAGTTTCGGCCTCGCTTTTCTTGGTACCCGTTTTGTTTTTTTAGCATGTCGTTATGAAAGCGTATTTGATTCTTGTCTCTTCTCGCACACACACGTATATAAACCCAGATACACACTCAGAGTCCACAAACAAATGTCAATACATTGAAACCGTCAATTTTCCTTGTAAATATAAACACCGGTCCAAGCATTCCCAAAGCATAAAGTATGATGAGTCTTTTCCTAGAAGAAGCCGCCAGTCGTATGCAAGATACAAGACGAAAAGAAAACACGCCAAATCGGCAAAACAGAGACATGAACAAAGGCTAAATGGGTATGAAAAAGGAGCGAGTAGACAAGAGTGTCGGGGAGAGCCTAGCTCATGGTCTCGTCTTCCTCTAGCTGGAAGCCTGGTGGCAGCCGACCCTCGTTGAGAATCTTTTCCAGTTTGATAATCTCTTCCAGTGTTGTGGCGTTCTTGATCATGTCCTGCAGACGTAGCTTTTCCTTGTCGGTGAGCTTCATGCGCGCCAGCTTGGACGTGGGCGCGGCGTCTGGCGAATCCACAGGGCCATCGGATTTGTTGCCGAGGATCTGCAGCTGTTAGTGCCTGGGCTTTTTCCATAACAACGTTCAAACATACCTCAAGCGCTAGAGCCGTAGGCTCATCTACAGAACCAAACAGCTCGGCCGCGCGCTCTTTCTCCACCAGCTTCACCTTGGCATAATCCAAGAAGCGCACCGACGGGCACGTGCGAATCACCCAATAACGGTAGTTGTCCAACTTGGTAATCGGGTTGTCCATGAGCACCAGGTGCGTCAGGTGTTTGAATGCGCTGAGCGGCTCAAGATCACCGAGCTTCTGGAAGTTGTTGGAGGCAAGCACAAGGCTTTTCAAGCTAGGAATCGAGTTTGCGACTGTGGACTGAATCGAGGAGATGCGGTTGCGCGCAAGCAGCAGGGTCGTTAGACGCGGCGAGAGGGGCAGATTTCCCAGCGTCTGAATATCGTTGTCGGTAAAGTCGATCGAATCGTGGGGCTAGAGAACTAGTTAGCACATGTTTAAAAGCGTGAAAGAAGAAAACTTACGCCTGCAACACCCAGGTTCTCAATGTTGGGTATTCTGTGTCCTGTTCGTATCCAAAGGCAATTTGCTATCAATTCTGGTCCTGGCACATGATCAAGTGGTGTCGTAGTATCTGTTCTTTCCAAACATACCTCTAAGGTCCAGCTCACGCTCCTTGAGCGGGTTGAGGTACGACAACGACGACTTGATGAGATCTGGCGTAAGTCTCATGGTGAATAGCGTGCTGTGTCACGGGCGAGTGGAATGGGGTGGGTGTATTTTATAGCGAGGCTGAATCTGAAGCCTAATTTAAAAGATTGTCATCGGGTTGTGTTGTTGCGGAACGATCAAGAAGAAAAAGAAATCAAGCCCACAACCGACAGAAAAAAAAAAAAGAGACAAGGCTGAAGCCGATTCTCGAAATCTTAGAGTCGCACAACAATAAGGCGGCCAGACAAAAGCTAGACCTAATGCGGCAGCAAAATTGTGGATCTTATGGTTCATGGAGGCCGTTAGGGTTTAGATTTGGGTTTGCTGCATCTTGGACAGCAAGCTCAACCTCAGATAGGAAAGGAGCTCAGCTTTTGGCTTAGCCGGCAATCACCCGGATCGACGATGACGACAGTGTCAACACTATGATTTATATGTCATTTGAAACACCTTGATTTGATTTACTTTGCCTGCTTTTACGCACTATCTTCTTCTATTGGCCTAATTTCGACGACGCCAGCCCCTGCTTTGCTCCCTTCTGCCCCTCTAACATCGTCATTGGGCGCATCCATACAATCGCGGCTCGAAGTCACACAGTTATAGCTACCATGGAAGAGCGCAAGATTCTCGAATTCTACCACCTAACGACGCCATTTCCCGTCGAGTGGCCGGCGGAAAACAACAGCGACGAGTCCGAACATGAAGACACCAAGAGCAAACATCAGCGCCGCAAGTCGCGCTACCAGGCGCTGGAAAAAGCCCGCAAAAGCATGATGCCCAAGGGCAATTTGCCGGCTAGCAGCACAGCCGTGCAGATGGACGAGCCGGACCCGCTAGGGACATCAGACAGTGTTGTGCGCACACTGCGCCAGATTGGCATTCGGGTAGAAGACCGGCCACAGCTACGTAGGCCGCCCTCTCTATCTGACACGTGATAGATGCTAATGTGTTGGCTGCAGGGAACCAGTTTCTGCTATCCTCAACCACCTTCTCGCCCGCCGTCTTTCTGTCACAAGTCCACGGCCAAGACGACACGCGCAGCCTCGTCAACGGCCTCGACAACCTCTCGCAGTCGATTGACCAGAAATCGGCCTCACTAAAAGTCCTCGTCGAGTCAAACTTTGAACGCTTCGTCAAGGCTAAGGCCACCATTGACAATGTGTACCGTGAAATGAAGTACCGCGGTGCTGACCAAGAGCCAGCTAGCCGCTCGCAGCAATCAGCCCATGCCCGCCGAGCCAGTCGCAATAGTTTCCGTAACAGCCTGGTAGCATCGGGTCAGATTAATGTAGGAATGTTACCTACGTCGCTGATACCAGAGAACAAGAAGAAGAATGCGCTGCTCAAGGAGAGCGAGTACGGCGTTATGGGCATTAAAGTGCCGCTGCTAGATGTGTCGGCAAAGGCAGAAGATGTCTGGGGCCCGGCACTCAATGGCCGCGAAAAGGAAAACAGCCTCAAGGTGCTTATGAATAACTTTGAAAAGTACAAGGAGTACACGGAGCTGGGCTCTGCCATTGCCGACAGCATCAAGCGCAAGGATCACGAGACGCTGGTGGAAGAGTACAACAAGGCGCGGCAGTTTGCCAAAGACAGCCGCGAACTGGCCCAAAAAGCGGCCGCCAAGGAAGTCACTCTGACTGATGCGCAAATCTACCAGCTCCTCATTGCCGGCCGCATGTGGCACGATGTTGACGAACAAATTCAAATCTTCAAGCGCACCGTGTGGCGGAAGCTGACGTCATCACACCAAATGTCGCACTCAGAGAACTCTGCCGGCCAGCGTCACGACCAGTATATGGAGCACATCTCGCTGCTGTTGGAGCTTGGCGTAGAGCAGAACCCTATTTTCATGTGGCTGGCTAGCCAATGGGAGTTTCTCAAGGGCCGCATCCAGACAACAGCCGATCGCTGTAGGGTCGAAATTGAAGTGCTACGCCGACGTCTAGCAAACAAAGAGAAGCCTAGTCCGCACGTCGTAGCATCACATTTACGATCGCTGGGTCGACAGGCGATTGAAAGCAAGACGGCGTCATACGATACGCCTGATGTAATTGAACTGTGGGAGAAGATGCAGACGTTCCTAACGAGCATGATGTCGTCGCAGGGCATCCTGGGTGAAATTGTTGACTTTGAGCGCACACTGCGTGGCTTCATTGAGGGCACGGCGCAACGGCCACTGCCGCTGGGCTTCCAGCGGGAATCTGCAGAGCACCATCGCCTGACTCCTGAAGCTACGTTGAAATTACAAAAGGGCGTGGTAGAGCTGGTTGAGTCGCTACGAGACCACATTTTTTCCTTCTTTGCCGGCCTACCGCCCGACGATATTTCGCTACTGTTTTCTCCCGTGCCGCCGTCGCCGGCCGTATCAAACGGAAAGGGCCCCATGACGCCGCGGTCCGCCCGCGACGCACGCTTCACCGTCGACCCTAACAACGTGCCGCAGCCCACCAAACGTGGCGAGTCATGGGAAAAGTTTGCTTTTTGGCCGCCGTGGTCCAACTCGATTAGCGGCGTGCATTATTTGTCCAATATGCTGGCGCTGGTTGGCTCGGGTGCGGCGGAACTCGCGGGGTTGCGGCCCGTGCGGACGATTGATCCAACCGTTGTCGACCGGCTTAAAGGGCTGGTAGGCGCGGCGCGCGAAAGATGCGTGACGGCGCTGTGTCCGGCGTGGAACACGGATGCTGAGAATGTCAAGTTTGTTGAGGACTGGCACCGGTCCGTCGACCAGGGCGATGTGACAAAGATGCCGGCCAGCTTTGCTGCCTTTGAGGGCACTATGCTGGCGGGTATGCAAAAGATTCTGTACATTTCTGAGGCCATGAGTAAGTCGGATGCCGGCGATATTGTCCTGCCGCCCCCGGCAAAGCTGCAGCAGATGGTGCGTAGTCAGTACGTCACAACGCTGTACAAGGCACTCAGTGGTATGGTGGAAAATGCAGAGCGGTCAATCAAGACAACTGGAGATGAATGGACTACCGACTTTGACCGGAACGCGGCTATGCCTGGCGTTACGACATCGGTCACAGGAGGTCGCAAGCCCTTAGACGCTGGAGACAGAGTGAGTTTTTATGTGGTCCCTTGTGTAGCGTAGCTGTTGCTAACCTTGATAGAATGTCCGCATGCTTCTAACCTTGAGTAACCTACAAGCCCTGCAGTCGCAGGTTGTGCCCAGCCTCAACTCTCAGTTTGAAAATGCCTTTGCCGTCAAGCTCACTGACGAGTCCAAGACTATCAAAGACGTGCTTGGCCAGATCGACGCCCGCCTCTTCCAGTCGTACACGCGGCCCGCCATTGAGAACCTGCGCAAAATTGTCAAGGCCGGTATCGCTCCGGCCTCGTGGGTTCCCAAGCCCGGTGTGCGCCCCACGGAAGCCAAGCCCTACGTCTATGAAGCGCTGCTCAGTCTCGTCCTGATCCACAGCCAAGTATCGACAGCCACGCCGTCATTGACCAACCAGGTTCTCACGTTCCTGCTGGAGCAACTGACGCGCGAGATGCTCGACGTCTTCAAGCTGCGCAGCCGCTACCCGCTCGAGGCACTGCTGCAGGCCACGCTGGACGTGGAATTTGTCACACAGACGCTCAGCCAGTACACGTCGGCCAAGGCCAGTGAGATGCAGGGCGCTACTTACCAGGAGCTAGATGCGCGTACAGACAATGATGCGCGCGCGCGCCTGCAAACCGAGTTGCCCGAGATGCGCAGCACGCTCAAGAGGCTACGTGAGGCGAGTAAGAATGAGTTTGCATGCTTCCGCAAGCCCAAGAGGCCGGTGGTGCCGGGACTGGAGCGGCGCGATACGGACACAAGTTCGATGAACGGCGGGTATTAAAGGGGGGTCACATAGCGGATATAATATATTTTTGTACAGAGAATGGATTGAACCATTGGAATAGTAGTAGCAAAGTCTATAACACAAAAATGCCATTGTATCTGGGCGATGGGAATGCAAAATGCTGTTGTCGTCTAAGAGACTGGAACAAGTCTGTAAGACATGAGAGAGAAAGGCTGTGCTCGACTTGAGACACGTCATTATCGTAAAAGGACAAAGTGTAAAGTAAAGATGGTGGTGGTATGGTATCACTCTATGGTGTATGTGTGCAGGAAAAAAGAGGGTATTAGGGGTCAAGAAGTAAAAACGAGCGTCAGTTTCCAAGAAGTAGTTGTGCGCAAAGCGTGAGTTCAAGACAGCGAGAGTCGACGGGGTTAAACTCGGCCTTTTCCTGCCTGTTATGCAGCGTCTCGTCTATGTCATGTTAGCACTCATTCCACCTAAAACTCATCTCACAGGACTTACACGTCACGTTCAGGTTTTTGTACAGATTGGCAAACTCGGCGCCCGCTGCCTCGCTTGTATACAACAAGCCCGTCTCCTCGTCACGCCCGACGACCGGCAACACACGCCGGCAGTTGAGCAGCAGCTTGAGTAGACTTGCGAGGTTCGTGCCTTGGCCGATAAACGTCTCAGGCTGGCGCTCGAGTGGCCAGCCGCCGCGCAGATTTTGCTGCTCCCAGGCGCGAAACGCCCACGTGCTCTTTTCAACGCAGTTGAGAAAGACGAGCGCAGTGAGAAACATGCGGAAGCCAATCTTGACTTTGGAGTCCTGCAGGAAGCGCTGCATTTTGTTTAGCAACGCACGCGATGTCGTGTTGGCTTTGCGCTCAGCCGCTGCGTTAAGCTGGATCAGCATCACTGTGTATATGTCAATGCCCAGGCGCTCGTTGGGGTCGCGGATCCAACGCTCCAAGTTCTCTGACGGGCGTTTTTCGAGAATGTGCCACTGCCGCTCGCGGTCAATTATGTCGACGAGACCCCAAAGTTCGAGCGCGTGGCGGAGAAGGTCGTCTTCGTCTTGGCGCAGGGCGTCGACAGCCGTGTTGAGAATCACGCGCACCATGGCCGACGGCTCGTGCTCAATCAGTAGCGGAAGCACCTGGCGCATGTACTCCTCGACTTTAACGGGCATGTCCTCCGAATCGCAGTCAATCATGATGGCGCGCGTCTCCATTTCTGGCTCTTGGTCAGGCGCCGTGGTTTCCTTGTGCGTGTTGATTTCAAACGTGCGCAGGACAATCTTGCTCTCTGCTGCGGGAAATAGCGTGCCCTCAATGTATGAGTCGCCCGTGTTGAGCTGCATCGAGTTTTTAATCATGTTGTACCGGTTCTGCGCGAGCACCACTTGCACGCCCGCCCGAGTACAACTCTAGCTGCTCGTGCAGCCGCGTGCGCACACACCCTGCGCGCCACACGCGCGGCGATAGCACCTTACAGCACGTCTCGCACGGATCGCCCTTACCGCACGTCTTGCGTAGGATACGGCAGCGGATGCACGCGCCAAGCTTGCGCACCTCTTGCACTTCTTTTCTACGGGCGGCGCTGAAACGTGCGCGCGCGTGCTTTGGCCGGCCGTTGGGCGAAAGGTCAGCCGTGTCCATGCGCACGCCGCCGCGATGCGCGGGAACGGGCGTGCGGATGTCTCGTGCCATGGCGGGTTGCGGCTTGTTGGTAATATACGTCATTTCGCCCCAGGGCGACGTCTCGCCGACTTGCATGGCGTGTGTGTCGGGGGCCATGGATGTGGCAGCGGCAGCGGCAGCAGCAGCTACGGCATGAGCGTGAGCCTGTTGTGCGGCTTGTTGCGCGGCTTGATGGGCAGCCTCAACGGCCTGGGAGTCGTGAACAGACTGGAGAGCAGAAGCTGTTTGTTCTGCCACCAGCTGGGGATCGAGCAACGAGCTCGTGAGCCGAGCAGTCGCTGCCTCGGTAACAGACAGGTTTTCCATGGTCGACCCCGTATCAAGATTGGTAACACCGGGCGACGGAAGCACTAGTGCGTGCTGTGGGTCTTTGGGTGTAAGAGCTTCGGTTGTAGGGCTCGGTGGTTTTGGCGCCGTATCGGTAACGGCATCGGTGCCCGTGTCAGCCTTGAGGGCAGCAAGACTGTGCGAGGGCGAATCGGCGGTATGAGCGGTAGTCTGAAAGTCGGATGAAAGCAAAGACGAAAGATTTTGCTGCGTCATGGCAGCATCGGTAGTGTCGTATCCGGCCGGCGGGTTCTCGAGAGTAAACTGCTCCTGAAGCTCAAAGCGCTCAGTACCCTGCAGGCCGGTAGCTCCAATATTTCCAATGCCTGTGCTATCGGCTGACCCAAGCTGCACCGAAACCAAGCCAGCACCCGGACGGTCGTGTTTCTCGCTCATATCGACCTGGCGCGAGGCCTCGGCAAGTGCTTCCAAAGCACTCCATTGTTGTGCTAGAATTGTGTCGGTAGCGGAAGCAACGTCGGCAGTCGTTGATGTAGCAACGTTTGTTGGGAGGCGCTCGGTCACCGACGGCACATTGGGAATGCCGTGCAGCGTAAGACATGCGTTTATGCGGTCCGTCTCAGAGATGGCGGGGCATTTGCCGCTCTTGGTAATGTGGTTCGTAAGGCTGTCGATTCGGCCCTTGGGAAAGTCTTCACCACAGAGTTTACATGTGTGTGGATAGCGGTTGCTGTTATCGGCGAGCTTGGGGCCACGCTGGAAGTACTCCAGAATTAGCGGGTTCGGTCTGCGGCCCATGGTTGGTCGGTCACAAAGGTCGGACGTAGGCGCGAGATGGAGAATCAAGAGGACAACAAGGTCGCCGATGGTATTATTATTATAGTAGCAAGTATAAGCGTAGGTTGGGACTGGCAAGTAGACAACACACAGTACCCAATAACGAATGGTTTAGCTGCCGGCTCAGCTCCAATTAGCCACAGCTGGTTGGCGGCTTGTGATGGCGAAAGGGAGACGGCCGCAGGCAAGTTCGCTTGGCGAGGTGTGGTGCAGCGCAGCAAATATGGCAAAGAAACAGTTATCGACTAGAGCAAAGGCAGGCCTGTGCTCGTCTTTGTCTTGGCTGTAAACGGCTTGATTGGTTGCTGAGTTTGGTGGTGTTGGCTGGACAAATTGCCGTTGGCAGTTGAATCGTGCAGGCGGATGAATTCTGCCAGCCTCACCGACAAAAATTCTCACACCGCCTCCCCAGCTTGCTCCAGGCCCCGACCCACTTTTTATGACTACACAGCACATCATTGGCCAGATGCCCACCGCCTGCGTTGGACCGGGATTTACCCGACAGAAGCATTGGATCGCGGGGCCTTTGCTAAAGCGAATCGGTACTTGTTTTGTTGCCAACTTTGATCCTTTCCAGGGTTTTCTGTGCTGCCAACTCATCGGCCGTTGCTGTATTTTGCTGCTGAGTTTGTTTTGGGCTGGCGCGGTGGCTCGTCTAAGCAGCCGCAGACGAGGACGCGGCGTCATTCGTATCAGCTGGTTATTGAACTCTCACCGCCTTCATCTCCAGGGTTGGTTGCACTAGGGTTATGACCTTGGCGGGCTGGGTCAATTGCCGGAGAGTGTGCAACAGCTGACTTATGCAAGTGTTGATGGTGTCTCTATGTCAAACCCACGTGCTGGAAGCTTTTCTCATGGAAAGGCTTGAAGAGCCATCATTCTACCCCTCGGTTGTTACGCTGCAGCAATCACCCAGACAACAAATGGGAAGCCAGAGGAGAGACTATGCAAGAACAGTTCTTTGGCACTGTGAGCATGTGCTAAACATGTGCCAGGCATGTGGTTGGGGCATTGGTTAAGGCGCTGGCTAGGATATGACCAAGGTACAGGACCTCGGTGGGCAAATGACGTCTATCGAGGCGCTAGAAGCTCCATCCTTGTAGAGCCTGCTTTTGGCCGGACAATTAAAGCTGGCTTGGCCCACCTGTATTTAGCAAGGAATAGACGGAGCAGCGTTATAACTAACACAGCATCACAACTACACATCATATTTACTTGATTCACTGCTGAGAAGTCTCGGACTACAACACTACTGTTATGATTCACTGAAGACTCGGCCGAAGATAGCCAGAGAGCTCGTCTTGGTATATCGTGGCTCACTTCCTGCCTTGTTCATTGGCTGCTTCGTATTCATACTGTGCGCCAGGGGCCAAGCGCACATCATCGCAGGTGCACAGTTCCAGCTTCAAACATAAACCTAAATAAATACACATGTCCAGTAAATTCAACACTATTTACTCTGCAGTACACCAACCCTATTTCAACCCTCTTTCAGGCCTCGGCTTTCTACAGTGTTAATTCCGGCCTTGTATTCATACCATACTCTTAGACGCAACGGCTTCGGTGCCTGCGCTGATATCAATATGGCTCCCATGCGTTGGTCGAGCGCGGTTCTCACTCTAGCGCTTTCAGTCAGCGGGGAGAGTCTATCCGACTATGTTCTCACTGATGTAAGTCTTTACCGTGCCGTTGGTGTTGTATGCGCTAACCTTGCAGACGGGCTCTATCAACGGCGGCAATACATTCCCCGGCGTCACGCTCCCTCTGGGAATGGTCAAACTTGGCCCCGATCTATACACCGGCCATGACTCGTACTCTGGCTACGCATCCGACGGTGTTCTTATGGGCTTCAGCATGCTGCATGAAAGTGGGACTGGTGGTGCCCCAAAGTATGGTGTGGTAGCGCAGCTGCCCGTGAATCAGAGCATCGATAACCCGCTGGCTGACTGGAAGGTTGGTCGTAGCCGGGCCGACGAGACAGAGGTCGGCTACTACAAGTTTCACATGTCCAGCGGCATCGTGGCCGAAATGAGCGCCACTAGAAAAGCCGGAATTCTCAAGTATTCGTTTCCGCAGGACTCGAATCCGTCGGTGCTAGTGGACGTGGGTCATGTACTCTCGTCGTACCGTGGCCAGGGCTTGGAACAGCATTATCTCGGTGGCCGAATTCAGGTTCATGGGGAGGAAGAGTCGTTGTCGTACACTGGCTATGGCATATATGACAATGTAAGTATCCCCATTGGAATGCGAGACTTCTGCTAACGAGCCAGGGCTGGAACCGCGCCGAGCCATGGAAGGTGTACTTTTGCGGTCGCTTTGACGGCAGAACCTCTTTCAAGACCTTTATAGGTAACTCGTCGACCGACATCTCGGCTTCCACCTTTTCAAAGCAGCGCAGCCGTGAATCAACCCACGATCGCGTCGGCGCCGTATTCTCCTTTGACGACGATAAAGTGACGTCCCGCATTGGCGTGTCGTTTATCTCCGAGGATCGGGCCTGCGAGAATGTCGACAGCGAAATTCCCAAGGATACGACAGTGGCCCAGGTCCGTAAGGCGGCACGCAAAGAATGGGATACGCGGGTCTTGGGCAAAATCACCACCACCGACACCAACGTGACCAAGAAGCAGCAGCTGTACACGGCGCTGTACTTTTCAAACCTTTTGCCTACTAACAAGACGGGCGAGAATCCCAAGTGGACTTCTACCGAGCCCTACTATGACGACATTTTTACCTTTTGGGATACTGTAAGTGAGCTGTTCAGCCCCTAGACTCTGACTAACCCATCTAGTTCCGCTGCACTACATCGCTTTTCCATATTCTTCAGCCCGACGCCTACGAAGAATTCATCCGGTCCTGGATCGACATTTGGCGCAACGAGGGCTTCATGTCTGACGCACGCTCGTCATTCTCCAACGGCGCTGTCCAGGCCGGATCCAACATTGACAATGTCTTTGCTGACGCCTACGTCAAAGGTGTGCGCGGTAAAATCGACTGGGTTGACGGCTACAATGCCATGCTGACAGACGCTGAGCTTGTGCCGCACAACAACAACGACCCGCGCGACATGCATGGATCGACCAAGGAAGGCCGCGGCGCGCTACCAGACTGGCTCCAGCATGGCTTCATTACGCGCCGGTTCACGCGCTCGGTGACGCGCGCCGTTGAGTACTCAGTCAACGACTTTGCCGTCGCCCAGGTCGCCGCGGCCTTGGATACCTTGCCGAAGCGGAAAAGTACCTAAAGCGGTCGCGCAACTGGCGCAATCACTGGAACCCCAAGATGACGGCGCTCGGCCACTCGGGATTTCTGGCGCCGCGCGATGAGAATGGGTTCATCGAGCAGGATGCGCTGTCGTGCGGCGGCTGCTATTGGGGCGACGACTGTAAGCTTTGTTGCTGTATGGAGAGAAGTGTGAATGCACAACTAACGAGTCGCAGACTACCAAGGCCTTCCGTGGGAATACTCCTTCAACGCCCACCACGACATGAAAACGATTATTTCCTTGTCTGGTGGCCCAAACCGTTTCGTCGACCGCCTCGAACTCACCTTTAAGCCCGACACGGTCCCGGGTAACGGCCAATTCGGCCACACCATTTTCAACCCAGGCAACGAGCCGTCATTTGGCACGCCGTACCTGTATAACTTTGCGCGCCGGCAACACCTGGCCGTCAAACGCAGCCGTGCCATAGCCAAGTCATACTACAGCCCGACACCTGCTGGCCTGCCAGGCAACAGCGACGCGGGCGCCATGGAGTCGTGGCTGCTCTGGAACATGCTGGGCCTATACCCACTGACGGGCCAAACAACCTTTTTACTTGGCTCGCCATGGCTGACTAATGCAACTGTGCATCTAGGCGGCGGCCGCACGCTGCGCATTACAACCACGGGCGGGTCCGAGGAAGCGTTTTACGTGCAGACACTACACGTCAATGGGCAGCCATGGAACCAGTCTTGGGTCAGCTGGGCCGACGTGTTTGCCGACGGCGGCAGTCTGGAGTTTACACTGGGCGCGGAGCCCGTAGTGTGGGACGTGGGCACAGCGCCACCTAGTCCGGCTACGGAACTGTACGCGAGCGCGGAGCCACTGGAGGCGGACTTGGACTGCAACAAGTACCGTCGCTGGATTTATGTGCTGGGGTATCTGCTCATGTTTTACGGCGCTTTGGTTGGCGTGCATGGCATAATCACAACGTGGGCACTCAAGAGAGCGCGGCGGGCCGAGAGGGCATACTCGTGCCTGAACAACAAGGAGTTGCTCATGGTAAGACAGGACTTGGCTTGCCCGTCGCCAGAACTGCCAATGGAGACGGCGGCAACCCGAGGTGGTACAGGAGTAGAGTAGGATAAGCTGTGGTAGCTGGAATCGACGGTAGCAGTATGGTATCGGGCCTACAGAACAGGATAGAAAGCATTGTTGTATCTCAGTATATTCAAACTGTTACGAAAACAAAATCACAACTCAAGCACCATGCTTGATGCGTGGCGATATATATTCAAAAGACTGACTGACTTGGACACAACCCGCCTAACATGGGCAGAAGCCGCCTGACTCGAAGAAAAGAAGAGATCAAAAGACTGCGACAGCAGATGGAGAAATAGATAAAAGAACGCTTTCTATCAAGGAAATTGAACAACAGCAGGGATATATCCAAAAACACAAACGATGAGCAGAATCAAAAAAAAAAAAAAAAATAGATAGATCTGCAGTCTGCAAGAGAAATGAAGGAACAAACGAAGAAAAAATATTACCACACGTTGCGAAACTCGTCGCGGTCATCTGCAAAGTAGCTGGTC
>JACYXV010000168.1:11281-21530 GCA_016859225.1 Thielaviopsis cerberus | reverse complement strand
AAAAAAAAGACCGCTTTGGCCCGCCCTGTTCGGGATGAGGGCATGTTTTCTTGGTTCCGGTTTTGACATGTGAAACGGGGTAGAAAAGGGTGCAAGACCGCTTTGGTCTTAAGATGGACATGAAGAGCGACAGCGTTGCAGACAGAAAAGGATACAAAAGAAATATAGGCTGACAGGCAGACACCGGTTCGTACAATATCACGACACTTAAAGCAAGGGGCGGCGATCATTCATGCAGCCAGTACAAAATAACAGCAAAAAACACGAGCTGTGTCTTGCGTCGTGCCTGCAGATGCAGATGCAAATATTGGCTTTGCACACGACTTTCAGTGGGAGGGAGCCCACGGGGTCGTTCTGTCTCTTGGTTTATCCGGCATGGCAGACGCTGGACGTGCCGAGAAGAGGATAGCACAGACCAGACGGTCCCATCTAGAAAGACTCAAGGACAAGAACCCTTGCTCAGTAGGCTACTTGCGGCCGATCATGACAGAGCAAACAGGATATATGGACGCTGGCTTTTGGATGATGGAGGGCTGGATGTAGGGTTGCATGTGATGGGGCTGAGAGCACAGCCTTTGAGTGTCCAGAGCGATGTGACACGGTAGCCGGTATGATGTACCAGTCACTGAGCTTCGCCTGCCAGGTTGGTGGGCAGCAAGAATAACATACAAAGTACACTGTACGGCGTATATATATAGAGACAAGCTAGGTTTTTTTGGCATCGACCGCAGCCGGCACAGAAAGAGGGGGCGGGCATGAGATTGGGATGAAGGGAATGGGACAAGAGAGAACAGCAAAATGCATGACTCTTGTACAGAGAAAGCAAAAAAAGAGAATAAAAAAGGATGGGATGGAATGTAGCAAGCTATGGGCAGCTTACTGCGTTTGACAGTATGCAGAAAACAGAGGTAGAGATGGATGACTTACAAGATAGATATCGGCGAGTACCAAGACAAGAAAGAAGAGGTGATGGTCTGGATGCAAAATCAAACTCACTCAGCCGGGCTTTCCCATCTACTATATATCTTTTTCTCTACTCATCTTTCTCGGCAACAGAAGCAGAAAACACCAACGCCGGCCAAGTGCATATCAAGCCCTGCGTATTCATGTTCCTCTTTGCCGGCTCGTCTCGTTTGCCCACACACACCCACGTCCAGCCGCAGGCGAATTATCGCCTTTTTTGTGCCGTGATTTTTTGCTCATTGGTTCTTTATTCAACCCGGTTATCTCGCCTTTTTTGCCAGGTCGCCGCTGCACTTTTCTTTGCTATATGGGCTCCTGTTTAAGCATGCCCAAGGCCCCCATGTTTGGTGTGACGGGGGTCGACTTTTTCTTCCATATTGAAACTGTATATTAAATCAGTAAATAGTTGGAAAGCCGTAAAAGAAATCATGGCTTAGACGAAAAACAGACGACGAGTCCTACGTTGGTTGAATAAAAGCCCAAAAAATGACGAATAAACAAAAAATCCCGTGGATTAACGCCTAAGCCATAGAGACACTTCTCGCTTCTCGGCGAACTTGCTCGTTCGTTTGGCTTGTCTGTAGCGATTTCTTCCGCCCAGAAACTCCCTACACAATGGAGACGCGAGCGAGAGCCTAAACGCCTGGCCAGTGCTAACGAAAACATGACCACAAGATCTCGCTTGTCCCGCGCTGTTTGCTTTTTTTTCACGGTTTGTTTAGGCTCCTGGTGTGCAACGAAGAACAAGGTATAATGATTATGAAAAGAAAAAAAAATAAAAAATAAAAAATAAAAATAAAAAAAATAGACTTGGTGCAAGACTTGGGCTCCCTTGCTGGGACAGTCGGCTCCATATGAGCTGGAGGTGGGTGTACGGCACCCAGCCTGTGCAAGTCATTGGCTCGTTACTAGATAGTACTGGATTAAAGGTACAGCGTCGCGTGTTGGTGCTACACGGCGGCATGTGCGAGGCTTTGGTTTTGAATCACAGGCTGTAGACGCTGCACTAAGGACTTATGTACATACTTAGTCGACATGTCAGCTAAAATCCTATATCCAGACTGCCGGAATGAGCACAACAGCAGGCTCTGCAAGTCTTTTGCCTGCCTGCCTGCCTGCCTGCCTGCCTGACCTAAACCTGACCTAAACCTGACAGCCATCCCTAGGCTCTTTTCTCCTCTCTTCCTGGCCACCTGCACAGCCTGTAAATCCCTGGCTCTAAATATCCATTCTACGTCTTTACCTCCATCCCGACGACGCGCGTCTACAGCTTGTCAAGTCCACAAAACAAGCTGCTAAAACCTCTATATATAACCCAAACTTGCCGCGACGAAAGTCAATCATCCGACGCAGCATTTTGCCAGTCTGGCCTTCGCCATAGCCCTACCCTACTCTACAACGCGCAAGAACCCTGATGGCTAGCAGGCTCAAGCACTGCAATGCCCTTCAGCGAGCGCTGGCCCTCGTAATAACAAAAGTCAACTAGGAAATGTGTAACGAGACGGCGCATCCAGATATACAGGATAAATGCATCATAAAAAGAAACATCGGCGCAACGCCTGTCGCTTCGTGCAATCCCGTCAAAAACGTCTGAATTCCCCGGAACATGGCGTTGCCGGCGCGATAAACACCAGCTTCTACCCTCCAATGCTCGCGTCCTTTGTTTGTTTCGAACCACCAAGCTGTGTCTGTCCGCCCCCCGCCAAGTTTCCCTTTCAAGAACTTCATCCCATGGTGTAATTCAAAATCTACAATCAGATATAGTAAAAAGTCCTACAGTTCTGAAACTCTTAGCTCTGGAGCAAACGACATCCGATCATTGTCGTTTCTTGCTCCCCGGTAAACCCTAGAGTGGGCTGTGTAAGTGCGTTTAGGGTTGGTCCATAATACCGCTTATTCTTGCTTTGCATGGGCAGCCTCTTTCTGCCGGCTTGGCATGCACAAGCAACCTTCTCCCATATTTCTACTGCTCATTCACTCGCCCGCTCACTCGCCCACTCGCAAGTCGGAAAGAAAAGGCAGCAGACAGCAAAGAAAGCGCCCTCACGCAGCCTTCCGGAAAATCTTCTTGATCTCCGCCCGCGTGGCTCAAAGACTCTGTGGACAGCCGTCGCTGCCTATCAACGCTGACGCAGAAGGTTATGGCGAGCGCTCGTCTCGTCTTGGCCCGCGTTGACCTCCCCAATAAGGAAGCGCAGTCAGGCCAGAACACGGCCAAGATCAAGCGGAATCAAAAATTGTCTTGACTCAGGCTAGCCGTTTCTCCACGATGGGCGTCCACTGCCGCCCACTGCTAGCGAGCTATGTTCTATTTCCATTAAACTCTTTCCGTCTCATCTGCTCATCATGTCTCTGATATCTTCTCGGGTTAGATTGCAGTGTCCCATGCGAGATAATCTGGGCTCTGTGTTGCACGGCATTGCTGGCCTGATTCGTGATAGTTTGCCCTGTCTTTTTTCCCTCTGCTAAAAGTTGCCTTAAATAGGCAGCATACTTGATGCCATCAGCAGTTTTATGCTTGCATTGTTGTGTTGAGAGCATCGAGAACTGCACATCAGCCCAGGTGTGGTCCAGCTTTTGTCCCAACTTGCAGCTCTTCGTCTGTTTATCGTACTTTTCTGTTATAGCTATTGTCGGTGCATTGATTGATTGATTGAACTATTTAATATTGTCGATGCATTAAATAACATGTTTCAGACTCCTTGACTACCTAGGTTCTTGGTATTATATAAACGCGCTTATACAAACAACATTTATGTACAGTTTGGTCTATCAATAGGGTTCATGCTCATTAGGGTTACTACTTACACCACCTCTCTCAAAAATCACACCACAGCTCTTATTCAGCAATGTAGATTTACAGGTATATTTATAGCCTATACTAACTCTAGAGATACTGCTCAACCTCTAACTACACTTGCCTCTACCCCCAGATCATGGCGACAGTTTGGACACGCCTTGTGGAAGCACAGCGTATCCGGGCACTGCTTCATCGGGCTGCGACACCGGCTGTATCTGTTTTTGCTACTCCCACACTGGCAACAAATCCACTGTCCTTGTGGGCTTGCCGACTGGCAGCCACCCGCAAGACAATCGGGTAGTGCCAGGCAAGTTAAGCGATTCGGACTACAGGGCCACTGAAAGTCTACCGTATCCTCGTCCATATCATAGCTTGGATTAGGACAGGTCACCATTTTGCCTAGAATGGCTGACTGCTGCAATGCCAGATAGCAGTGCTTGTAGTGGAATCTGAATTCAACATGGTGGCTCCGACACATGGTGTGGTGGTAATGACGGACATAGTACGTGCACATGGCTTCGAGCGTAGACTTGGGCAGAAAAAAGCGATGTTGGAAGAGAGAGATGATCAAAGGGCAAAGAAACTTGAAGGACGTAGGAACAAAAGGATCGATTCAATATTGTGAGACGAGTAAAAGGCGAGTTAGGCGAGAGGGCGAGAGGAGAAAAACGAGATGCCAAACGACGGACCGAGCTGATGTAGGAGTGAGGAAGGGCACAGGTAGAAATAGAGCAGTGAGAGCTGGAAAGTCAAAGGCCAAAGAGGCAACAGACGCATCGGCGTGCGTTACTTTGCGCACAAGACGGAGCTTTGCCCAACCAACCAGCACGAGAAATAGAGTATCCCAGAACTGGATCGACACGGACACAAGAACAAGAGCATCGCTGCTGATACACAAATCCATGTCTCAACTCAGGCCGTCTGTTGACTGACTCTGTGAGACTACAACCAAAGGGTACACCAGAAAGCCAGCCAGTGTACTTGACAAGCGGAGAATAGAAAAGGCCGGCCGATGAGCAGAATGGGCAGATGGTAGCGGTGTGCCACAGGGACCAATTGCAGATGAAAGACTCGCCAGAACAGGCAATATTGGATAGGATATTAGTAGCCGAAGCGAGTTAAACAGCAAAACCATGGAGGCTACTGTCTTCCCAGACTAGACTGTACTGAGTGATGGACTGCAATCAGCACATGTCTTGTACTCGGCGATTGCATACCCAGCATCGCCAATAAGAGCCATCGTCCACAGCTTCTTTTACCGGGGAACCCGGCAACGCACGCCTCTCTTCCACCTCCGTCCTCTGCCCGCACCGGCCCCACGCTGCACATCGCGGCGCCGCACAAAGCCCTCACAGCTGCTCAGCTCGTCGCCCCTTCTCGTGGCTCATCGCCCATAATCTAGCCGCTTGCAACGCAAGGCGGCAAGGACACTGCGAAGAAATGTAAGCGAGATACACGCCCCCATGAAAACACAGGAGTATCATTCTGTTAAAGGCTGAAAGGGCGTGGGATGGCGGTCGTGAGAGCAGGTCGCCAGGCGCATACGCCACATCTGACAAGAGGCGCCTAGATAGCTGCGTTCTTTTTCTGTCTTTAGTTTGTGATGGAAGAAAATACGCGAGCTGAGTGGAAACAAGGAGAAAGGTGCCTGCGTGTTGCAGAATAGCAACGGCGACCACTCTAAACTCCACGCCAAACTTGGGGGGGGGAGCAAAGAGCAGACCCGATTGTTGCCCATCTGGGCGTCTGTAAACAAGCCACCTAACCAGAACCCTGGGGCCCTTGAACCTGAAAAGCCAGCTATAGTATGTACAGCAGTGCAACCGAGTCTTTGTAGTGACCGCTCAAGTCTGACTCTCATCTGCAAGGTCTTGTGCGCGTTGCTCTGCGACTCAGCACTTGCATGTATTCTTGGGCTTTGAAGCAACTCACTATATTTGTCTCGGTGTATATTCAAGCGTCGGAGCAAGCAGATGCCGTGCAGTATAGTCGTTGATCAGCACAAACAGAAACCCGCGCCAGCGTCCTCGCACAGCATCACTTGTCCGAGTTTCCCTTACATTGATTCCACTTCTGGCTGCCCACGCTACGTCTGCCCCCAAGAATAGGGGACTTTTGTACCGAGTCGATTGGCTGCCTGGAGAAACAGGAAGGCCTACGCTGATACTGAACCAGTGTAGAGTCACCATCGCCCACCTCCTACCATCACTCTCCTTTTTTATTAAAAGCCCATATCGCCCGTCACACAGCTAGCGTTGCACAGCACCAAGTATCAGACCGCCACAAGCCAAAACGGCCTAGCTCCACTGTGCAAAACCGCGGGCAAAGGCTCGTTTATGCGTGTGTAGAAAGGGGTATAATTAAGCCTAGATGGGTACAATTATCATGATGCCAATCGCGCCGTTAAGCGAGATCAGCCATCAGCTCTAGTTGTTTATGCAGTCAACATTGTCTATACTCATTCACTCTTATTAGAAGAACAACTAGTTTTATTCTTTTCGCTAGGTGTTGTGCCACCCTCGTTAGCTGGCTGTAGCAAGGAAAACTTGGAAATCAAGGAAGAATATGTTACAGCCGTGATGTCACGCTATAGCACAAACACAGACCGTATAGCAACACAGACCGTCATATCAGAATACAGCGCGCAAAGCGTCATGGGAAACTAATACTGCTCTGGGCTTACATCAGATCAAGAGCACCAACTTTGCCAGTCAGGTCGTGCACGATTATATGCACAAGGCAGGCCAACGTCACAGCCCAAGCCTGTCCCCTGCTTCAGTATCGTCATCAGCCAAGACTGCAGTTGTCATGATAAATCCAATTAAATTAACGCCAAACTAGACAAATAATGCAGAAATGCAGCAGAGAAACAAGACTATAAAAGACATCAAACCGTAAAGTCTATCGACAGGAAAAGTGCGTGGGCGGCGGCAGCACAGAGTAGAAAGCGAGAATCTGAGATGTGTTGAAATGCAGTTAAACAGGGTATAAAGGGGATGCCAACGTTAAAATCTAAACATGTGTTAGCCGTCATTCATCGTCAACTCGTCACCAAAAGGCCGCCAAAAGACTCACCTGATTTCATATGATCCAGCCCGTGTCATGTATCGCACCCACTTGACACTGCTGTAATTGCTCTTTTCAAACACCTTCAAGTACCGCACCAACAGTCCCGAGCTGGTAAACATGAGCAGGCTAAAGTTCATGCTCAGTGGCGGCCGCGACCATGCCTTTTGAGTCGTCATGGCCGACAGCTGCGCTTCAGCGCTCAGCACGTACTCGCTCTGTCCGGCAAACCGCCCAATCTTCCATACAATAACATTCTCCGACGGCTCGTACTTGGCCTTGCCCTGCGTTGTGCGCTCGGTGATTTTGGCCGTGTTGAGTGGCGTGGGGATTTTGATGACCACGTTAGTCGCAAACAACTTGGGCCCAAAGTTGGCCTTCACGCCAATGCTGTACTCAACCTTGGTCTTGCCCACCTCCGTCACAATCGCGTGTACCTTGAACGGTAAATTGACGTTTTCTGTTGCCCGGTAGCGCATCAGCTCAAACTCGCCGTCGGGCGGCACAAAGCTAATGACACGGTCGGCATCAAACCGGCCTAGCTTGACACACTGATGAAACTGGCAGTCCTCCAGCGAGACGCTGCCAGCTGCTGCCTTGGTGGCCTTGGAGCCCATGCGGTTGCCACTGGGCATGCCGAGCGCGTCGTTGTCGAGTAGTAATCGGTCGTTGAGGCCAAACTTGCACTCGGGCGTGCCCGACAGGTATGCCCGCATGACAATCTGGCCAGTGACGTCGGCGCGGAGAACGGAACCCTGCGCGGACATCAACAAGTTGACGTCTTCTATTACATCAACAAAGGCTTCGTTCTTGCGGTACTTGACGTCTGCTTTGCGCCATGAGAGCGCGCCCGTGGCTTGCATCGTGATCTTGGCAGAGTCTTCGACGGCTCGCTCCGACTTGAGACCTTCGGTGGTAATGTACATTTTAAGGGTATCCGTCTCGGTATTCTGGGGGTATCCAAAGTCGATAATCTCTGCATTATTCATTAGAGTCAGGCCAGTAATGACAACAATAAAAACTCACCATCCAGCAGCTCGTAAATCAGTACAAAATTGTTCTTGACGGCCTCCTCGTCAAACTTTCCAAAATAGCCTTTGCCGAGCGCAATCAAGCGGTACAAGAACTCAAAAACCAGTGCCGCATTTGCATTGCTTTTGGTGATTGCCACGAGGTAAATGTTCTCCCACTTGACATGGCTAAACGTCGTGCTTCCAAGCGTCAGAATTGGCGACCGAACTTGCGGGTTGGAAATGACCTGGATGCGGAACACATCGGCCAGACGCGGTCGGCAATCATTGCGGAATGCGCGGAAAATAAGGTTCTCGCCCTTTTGGTTGAATATCAAGATTCCCGACAGCATAGTGACGGATTTGGGGCTTCCGGGAGCAGCGGCTGGACTAGAAGTTGGCAGGAAATCCGAGGTGGCGCAAAGACAGAGTCGCGTAAAATACTGGAACAAAGAAAGCACTTTACGATTGAGCTGGCGATAGATTACTGATGTCGCTATTTGGCTGTTGGCTAATGTCGTCGTGTTTGCCCCAAAGTTGGCCGAGACATCTAGTTCAATCGCCAGAAATTACAAGTAACCTCAGTCCGCCAATTACCATGCTCACCTCGTACCTAGAAACAGCATAGACAGATAGAAGCTCTCAGCCAGGGGTTGCGATACAGATATATCACGTGGGACTACACGTGCCGGAGCCATGCTAACCCTTGTAAAGGTCCTGCGAAGGGTTCGAGCACTGTGTCGACTCTGACGTAACCAGCCACATCAAGGATGTGGCGTCCTGAGCATTTGTTTACTTGAAATTTCACTGGGTCTTGTCTCATATCTTTCTAAGTAGACATATTGATTGGCTTATCACTTATCGAGTTTTCACTAAAGCCCCACTTGCCACCCCACCCGTCCAAAACTTTGCAAGTCAAAATTCTAGCACTGGTTGAAGATAGAAAAAATATAGACATTTCTTTCTTCATCTTCTCGTTGAGTTAGATCGCATTTCTGCTTCATCTCAGAGACTTGTCTGCTGTTTTATAGTAGGACGTTCCTAATTTTTTCCCAGAAGACTTTTCTTTAACTAGTCTTTTTTTAAAGTTTCTGCAGCAATCCTAACGTTTGCGTCCCACTTCTGCCACTTCACTGTGCAGGGCTCAAATTTGTTTGTTTAAATCAACCCCTCCATCGAACCGTTAATCCATCCAGCTTCGGTCCTCGACTTTTTTTTTCTTCTTCATCCATATCGCCGAAAGAAAAAAAAACAAAACAAAATCATCATGCCTCCCTCCGCGTCCAAGGAAAAGAGATTGGCCAAAAAGGCTGAGAAGGAGGGCAAGGTCTCCAAGCTCTCTGCTAAGAAGGCCGCCAAGGCCGCCGCCGGTGAAGATGCTCCTGCCACTTCTGCTGAAGACGCTGAAGAGATTCAGCGCCTAGCTGCCCAGATGGATAAGCACGGTTTGTCGGACCGTGTCACCACTGGTGTCCTGTCCTCGACCGCTCTAAGCCGTGACGTCAAGATCACCTCGACCTCGCTGGTGTTCCACGGTCGTGTTTTGATTAGCGACGGTACCCTCGAGCTAACTTACGGCCGTCGTTACGGTCTACTGGGTGAAAACGGTTGCGGAAAGTCAACTCTGCTCAAGGCCATTGCCGCCCGTGAATACCCCATCCCCGAGCACGTCGATATCTACCTGCTGAACGAGGGCGCTCCCCCCTCGGACCTCGGTGCCCTTGACTGGGTTGTCACCGAGGCTGAGAACGAGCTGGCTCGTCTGGAGGCTCTTGCCGAGAAGCTGCTTGAGGATGAGGGCCCTGAGAGCCCTGTTCTTCTGGAACTATACGACGTAAGTAAAGCTGTTTCATTTTCCATTGACCCTCCAAAAACTAACAGTTTTATTTTTCTGTACTTAGCACATCGACAAGATGGATCCCACCACCTTCTCTACCCGCGCCTCGCTCATTCTGACTGGTCTGGGTTTCAACAAGCAGACTATTCAGAAGAAGACCAAGGACATGTCTGGTGGTTGGAGAATGCGTGTTGCCCTTGCCAAGGCTCTGTTTGTCAAGCCTACCCTTCTGCTTCTCGACGACCCCACTGCCCATTTGGATCTTGAGGCCTGTGTGTGGCTGGAAGAGTACCTGAAGAAGTGGGATCGTACCCTTGTTCTGGTTTCGCACTCTATGGATTTCCTCAACGGTGTATGCACCAACATGGTCGATATGCGCATGCAAACCCTAATCTACTATGGTGGTAACTACGACACCTACATCAAGACCCGCACTGAGCAGGAGACCAACCAGATGAAGGCCTACCACAAGCAGCAGGAGGAAATCGTTCACATCAAGAAGTTCATTGCCAGCGCTGGTACCTACGCCAACCTTGTGCGTCAGGCCAAGTCGCGCCAGAAGATTCTAGACAA
>JACYXV010000167.1:0-21532 GCA_016859225.1 Thielaviopsis cerberus | reverse complement strand
TTTTTTTGTTTTTTTTTTTTTTTTTTTACACGAAACCTGAACAAAAACAAAAAGAGGAGAGGCTCGGAAAACAATGGTGTGAGCTGGGACTCTAAAGATCGCGAACTCCGAAAACGAGTCGTACTCTTGCAAAATTTCTATGAGGCAGGATCGCAAAGAAGTCTATGAGCCAATGCCATTCACGTCTACCTGCACATGGCGGTGAAGGGGAGACAAGATAACAGAAACAGCAAGAGCAAGACACAACTGCCATCCTTCTGATACGCCATGTCCTCTTTTCTTTTTTTTTTTTAATGGAGCCAATTCTCCCACGCTACCTTTGCTTGTGTATATCTACATGTGCCCCAAGTACATTGCGCCATATACAAAGCCGTGTTTTTTGTCTTGGGGAGCTTTGGCCATCGACAAAGGATGACTTTCTTTTTTTTTTTCCCTCTAGAGTGATAGCAAACGCAAGTAAGCGTGAGTCCTAGGAAGGCCCTTGCGCCTTCCATGTTATGTTCCACAGACAAGGAAACGACGCCCATGTTGTTTCCTGGGTCGCATGGTCATGTGGACAAGTGAGATTTTCTTTGTTTCCCGTTTTGTGCCCCTTTGTACGAGCTGCTGTTTTGATTTTGCCTGGCAGAATGAATTCAGAAGCCGAGACTATACTGCACACAGTTTTGCGGGGTCTGGCTTTGCTTGGTCTGTTCTTTTTCTCTGTCACCATCTCCAATATTCACACTCTCGCTATATCTCTACATTCCACGTTCTCGAACACTCATAAAGACCGCTCACCTTTGTCAGCATTGTGTCACTCTTTTAGCCAGCCATTTACATACAATGATAAAATGACTAGACTACCGGGGATGCAGTTTCTGGTCAGCCTGCACCTTGGACAAGATCCAATGGCTGGATCCAATGGCTGGCCTAATTGGGCCACCTATGCCTGATCTGACAAGACTAAGCTGGAATTTCCGTGTCGACCCTAGACCCTTACCTTAAGTATTCCGTACCCAGGCACCGGAGCTGCACAGTCCAGGAGACAAAAGACAGCCCTCCCACGCCTTCACATACACTTTAGGCGCTTACCTGGACTCAGTATCAACTAGCAGATCATGGGTCATATGACTGGCAAGAATTTCGCTTTCTGCAGCCTCTCCCTTATGCCACCCACCACCACCACCACCACCCACCCACCTTGTATTTTGGTTTGTATGATGGTGCGACAGGCGGACGGAGCTAGGGTGTGCTACAAGCTGTGCAGCTTAGTATTGGTCAGCCAACGTGCCAAGACCCGGGAAAAGAGGTCTCTGGATTTTGTGGAATGGGGTTTTCAGCATCATGTGTTGGCCCGAGTTGCTCATTCCCGGTAAATAGAACATCTAGACCCCATACAGCAGAGCCTAGTTAGTTGAGATGCGACCACTGTTATGTCGTAGCACCGCCGTGTCCAGACTAGGAACTTGTATGCGACGCTCTGTATCGTAGTAATTTTATAACTCGAAAAAGGCCTGGCGGCGACGGCTGTCTTACTCAAGGTCGAAACATCAAGTGTCGACGCCCGGATTGTGCCCATCTGACGTGTTGGTTCTCAGGCCACAACCAAACACAGTCCCATTCGAAAGCCCATGCTCATTCATACATAAATCATTCTCTTTTATAAACTCTCAATTACGCACACTGGATAGCCCTCAACCCGTTACCCCGGCCAGGGGGCGTGCGTGTAGCCAATCTCACGATCTTTCGTTTCAGCTCCAGCTCTCCCTGCTCGCAGATAAAGTACTGACGAAGCAGTAGCCGCGTTGTCACTTTTGTTTCATTAACCTGCTTGTGGAAGCGTGTGGAAGTGGCAAAAATGGTAGTCTATATTAGATTATAGTCATAGGAATATTAAAGGCCAAAAAAGGAACTAAATAAGATCAAAACAATGGGCTAGAGGATCGTGAAACTTTAACCCCGGATTTCTACAAGAGTTTTCCCCAGAAAGAGGGGCAAGAACGGACATGGATGGCTTGAAAAAAAAAAAGGTTAAAGAGATCGTGAATGTACAACCAGGGAGAGACCAGATAAGCATGCATCTGTCTATCAAACCCGACTTACACCACGATGCTTGAGGGGTACAAAATATTATAACAAAAATCAACTCAAAAAATAAGCAATGAAAACCGGTATAGCAGAGACTTTGAACTGAAAATTACGCTTTAAAATTCGTCATAAAAAGCACTATGGTAGCATAATCCAAAGGTTGAAAAGAAACAATTAAAAGAGAGAAAACCCCCGAGTACGCCCCCCCAAGAAAAACACAATGGCCGGTTTTGAAAGCGTACAAAAGCCACAACTTGCTTTGCTTAACTCAGGCCATAGCCCAGTTCCGCATTGCCAATCAAAACAGAGAAAGCAAAAACAGAAAAAAAATATAGCATTACTAGAGTTTCAACGCATAAAAACCATAAAAACGAAAAAAAAAAGTGTACTCGTAGATGGCGTGAATCAGCGTCGAAATATGCGGAGCCTGTGTACCATTAGGGTTAGTCTTCGTCGTATCATATACATCGAAAATAGAACAAAACTCACCATTGCCCGGTTCTCCGTCATGATGCGGAACAAGTCGTTCAGCGATCCGTAAAACAGCAACGCCTTGCGACTCTGCCCCTTTTCCTCATCGTCAACCTCATCCTTGACATTGCGTGCAATATTGCGCAGAACTAGCACAGCACTCAGCGGAATCCCAGCCGCCTGTAGAGGCGCATTCGGGTTGCGCTCGTCGCGCGTCACCGCTGTCTCGACATACTTGACCAGGAACGTCTTGCGCGGAATCACCCAGTCCTTCTTAGTTTTCTTGGTGCTTGCTGCGCTGCGTATGGGCAAATGCGTAGCCGGTGCGGGCGTCGGCGGTGCGGGTGTCACGCTGGTGGACCGCGGCGTTGGGGCAGTGCTGGTAGTATCGGCTGACTTGGCAGCGGGCGCAGGAGGCTCCATGCTAGTGACACTGGCAGATGAGCCCCATAGACTGGAAACATGCGTGCGGATGTGGTTGGCAAACTCAAACAGAGACATCTCGCGTTCCTCTCTGTTGCGGCTGCAGCCCACCCACAGACAGGCAAACTTGTCCGAACGGTTGGCCAGCTTCCCATCGCCCCGCGGCTTTTCCTGAAGATGCGACGTCAGGATGTGGTCAAGCATATCGCGCACATCCATGTGGTATTCGCCGCACTTGCTCTTCGCCTTGGTCTCCGGGTTGACAGTGGTCCATGCACATGGTTTGCACGGGGCGCCATCTAGAGAGACGGGGTCAACACGCGGCCGAATTCCCTTGATAATAAACTTTTGCACGCTGTCTGTCTCAACGACCTGCGGAACCGCCGACTTGTACGTCGTTGTGCAGTTGCGAATAAAATCGGCGGGCGTAATCATCGTCTGCTCCTTTGCCTTTAAGCGCGCGAAAAATGCCGTTTGATACGCTTGCCAAGCCGACAGCTGTGTAATGTGAGAGGCTGGATCCTCTTCAAAGCAACACTGGATCCAGCGGTGCACTCTCTCAGGCTCCTCGATCGACATGAATTGTTCAGCAAGACGGCTTGGCAGAGACGCAATGTTCTGTGTTGACGGAATTGTTTTCTCATGCTGAAGCGTTAGTTCCTGTGCCACATTCTTAGCGCCATGGGAAAGCAAAAAGACGAGGTATGTGATGAGCTGGATCGCAAACGGGCCGTTGACCAAATTTTCGACGTTGGGGACCAGCGCCGTGTACTGGTACAGGAAATCCAGGCCGGCATCAATAAGCTCTTCATCACCCAGCAATAGGAACTGATAGATGCGCTCAAGTACTCCAATAGGCACGTTTTCTAGAGTATTGGCAGCCTCAAGGTTCATGGATAGCCGGCCCAGGGCGCGTAGGGCGGAAAGAACTACGCCACGGTCAGGCGACGTCATCTGCGCCAAAAGACTAACATAGAGAGGGTCCTGAGGCCGCAGTGTGATGAACGGCGTAATCTGCTCAGCAATATCCAGGGCCGAGTGCTTAATTTCCACAAGGCAGTCAAACGCCGGCAGGTTCAAAATAATGCACAACAGATCCTTACCCGGCGCAAACTCGGAAAGATAATAGGCATTTTCTGGGAGCGTCACCATGTTGCGAATCGTCAGGACCGCCTCATTCAAGAGCGTCATATTGTCCGCAAAGTCGGCTGGTTGCACGGCATCATGGATGTCTTTTCGTGCAAGCTTCGCAATGCGTTCAATCAAATCAGGCGTGCCATCAACACCGTCGAGGCTCCCGAGATCGGTGTTTGTCGGCTGGGGTGTCCAGTTAATCTTCCAGTTGACTTCGTAGAAAAGTGCACCAATCTCTAACGCCTTTGAGATAAGGCCTTCCAATAAACCCGGGAACGACTCAAATTTATACTTGTCGCCTCGTTCGTATGAAATCTTGACCAGGTGATTGAGCGCATAGGTTTCCTCATCTTTAAGTCCGGACCGTAAAGCGTACAGGCAGCGCAGGTAGATGTTGGGGCCCTCACAGCCCTCTAAAATGGGGTTAGCATTAGTGATTTCAAGGAATTTTTTCTTAAAAATGGTACGTACTGCCAGGCTGAAAAGATGGCCGCGGGCCACCTGCTTCCTTGATTCTGTCTGCTTGTCGTCTGCGCACAAACTCAGCATGGTTGTTGCCGGGGGTATCAACAGGCTTGACATTGATGGTCAACGTCATTTTGGGATCATAGGGTTCAGTGGGCGCATTAGTGCGATCCAGCTTCTCGTTGTAGATGCCATTGTTGCGGGAGATGCGCGGCTGCTGTTGCTGCATCATCTGTGGTGGTCCTTGGTGCATTGGGTGTCCGGGGTGGCCATGATGCATCTGGTGGTGACCATGGTGCGGCGGTTGGCCGGGCGCGTGGTGAGGGACTGTCCGGGATTGTCTGGTCGTGCCTGTGTCGGGCTGAAAGATGACTCGTTGCGCTGGAGCCTCACGCAAACCCCGCGATGCGCGCGCTGACATGGGCGTGCTGTTAGCGATAGCCCGGGCCGGCGAGTTAGGGTCCATGATGGGCTCAAAGCCGATAGTGCTTTCTCGCTTGTACCCGCGGTAGTTTTCGCGGGTTCTTGTCAGTAGACCCGCACCCTTGGCTGTCACATCCTCAAGAATGTCCTTGGGCGGCGGCTCTTGGTTGTGCACAAATTTGATCTCGTAGGCGGCAAGGTTCTTGTAGAACTTTTCCTTGAGTGCAAACGCAGTCGAGGCTTCATTGGTGGAAATGATTCCCAACTCATTGGCAATTCTACGCCATGCTAGTTTCTCATCAGAGATCTTGTCGTAACCGCCGTTGGCAACCACGTGATTAAAGACTTTATAAAGATCTAGGTGGATGTTGCCGACTCGGGGCTCAGCATCAAAGTTGGTGCCGCGTTCATTGTGGTAAGCCCGCACTTCGTCGATGAATTCTAGGTATTCAGGTGTGCGGTCGATTGTGTGCAGCTCGACCTCGACGGAGGAAGCCATGGCGGGAGCGTGCGATACAAGGTTTCGTCTGGGTTTGGGAACTGATCAATTGATCAAGTAACAGTGAGTCTTGCTCAGAATTCCGGGCTGGTTTGTCTCGATTTAATGTTCGATTTAGTCGGTGCGATGCGATGCGATGCGATGCGATGCGACCAGTGGTCAATTCTCTCTAAGCTGAAAAACAAACAAAAAGAGAAAAAAAAAAAAACAGCAATTTGTCTTTGCTATAATGGCCAAGGTTTCAATTAGACCTGCCTGCAAAATTAAATCCTGTAGTGGTGTCGGATAGATGCGAGGCGAGTTTGGCAATGGAGAAAAAAAAATACGTAGCAAGCTTGATTTGATGCTAAAAAAAAAAAAGCCGTTGCACCTTTGTCGTCCAGGATTTTGTAGCTTTTGCGGCGGTCGCGTTGCTTGCTTGTCGGCAAAAATGGAGGAAAGGCTGGAGTAAACGCGACAAACTGACATGAGAAAGGCTGATTGATTGTTGCGCTAGCCAATTAAAAAAGATACTGGGCTGGCTGAGCTCCACTCTGCTACCATTGGTAGTGGACTATCTTATCTGCACGTGACAAGTTTCTCGGTCGACTCGGTGTGTGGATTTGGTGTAACTCTGCTGAGACTAACACCAAGTTCATGGGTTAAGTTCGTGGGGTTAAATTCATGGATTGGAGTTGATAGGTAAGGAATAGGAGCACAGGCATTGGGTATACTCAACTTCTTAAAAAAGTTTTTAATAATTTGCATGTAGCCCTAATAAGCTTTAGCGTCCACATATTGTCTCGATTATGCTCATTGACAAGATATGGCAAGAACAAGCTCGCCCCTCAACACCTTCCGTAACTCTACACCGACTAAATTTAGCCCTCTTCTACCTAAAATTTCTTTCTTAAACTTCAACCTCCCTATTTTCCTTCTGATATCTTCTCTCTCTTAAAGTTTTCAACTGCTACGTATTCAGTCTCGATGTCCGCCATACTCACCTCTCCATACACCAAATTCGACATTGCTCGCGCTGTTGTTGCCAATCATGACCCTCGCACTAAACAAACCACCGACAAAGCTTCCTACAGCCACCAAGTTTCAATTACTTTCCAAGTAGTAGTAGCGGGTCCCGGATCTGGAGCAGGCGGCACCCCGTACGAGACAGTCACTATGGGCTTACACCGAGGCGTTGAGCAAGTAGTAAGTTCGATCCAGATGTACGGCAGCTTGATATCTAACTCTGTTATTTCAGGACAAAGTCGATCTTTGCAGCTTTCATGCCAATCGAGGTGGCCGCCGCTACGAAATCCAATGCAAATACCCCAGAATAGTAATTAAGTACGAGGACGGCTCATTCACAATGGTATTCAACCCACTCTCAAGTACAACTGCAGACGCTAATATTCCAAAGAATGTTCGTGTAGCTTCGCTCGAGTTCCGAGCTGAGCCTGAATTCAACAAAACTATTCATCTTATTGAAGATCTCAACCTCAAGTACAAGCCCTTTATTACGCAGAAAGCTCAGCCTGTTCCGCGTGGCTCCACTGCAGTTCCATTTTCCGCGGGTGCCGGTCCGCACACGCCAGTTCCCTACCGGAGTGCCTACACAGCATCACCTGGGCCATCTCCATCGGGATTTGGCTCTCCGGCATTCGACTTTGGCATGGGCGAGAGAGTCTTTTCGCCCGCTTCGCAAACATTTGGTCATGAGTCGAGCTCAACAGGCTTCTCACAGCACATCGACCTCAGTCATGGTCATAGCCAGCCGAGCCCCTTGAGAAATGATGCATTTCATAATAACTTTACGGGAACGCCAAACTCTCTGGCATTTTCTGCATCTCAAGAACCCTCTCATGGTTTCAGCAGCGACGGGCATATACCCCCAAAACAGTTCACTCCAGACCCCGTCATCTATAGTGGCCAAACTAGCAGAGATCTCATGCCTCCGCCGCAAGTTCCGGGGTCAGCTACTTCTGCACAGCGACAAAATTTCCTTAATCCGTCTTCACTAAGCCTTCCGCCTGTATATGGGTCGGAAATTTCGATCCCGTCGACTCCAACGCGAATGCTGGAAAGATCCATGCCTAGAGAAGCACAATCTACCGCGGCCACGTCTGACCAAAGCAACCGCCTTGGATGTGATATTAACGACTTTTTGCCGCCACCTCGGGCACTCCCGTTCCAGCCTATAGTTTCAAAGTCTAGTCCTAAAACTGTCTCTGATGAGGCTACCACCGACAAAGGCAACAGCTCACCGGGCTGTGACAAGGGATTGAAAAAAGTTCCTAGCAAGAAAACAGCAACACAAGCAAAAACGGCAAGACCAGCAACACCAGTAACACCACTACCAGCACCAACACTGGCAAAAACAGCAACACCAGAAACCCCAGAAAAGGTCTCTGAACCCACCAAGAAGGTCTTGGATAGCACGACAGCAAGTTCTAAACCCAAGAAACGCGCTTCACAGTCCGACGAACCTGCCAACGCTAGCTCTCCAAAAAAGAAGGTCAAGGCTGCGCCCAAGAAAATCTCTCCCAGCAAAGTGAAGCAGATCAAGAGTCCACCACCCAAGTCGAAAAGCACAAAAACTGTCCAAAAAGAGCCTATCCAACAGGAGCCTGTTCAAAAGGAGCCTGTTCAAAAGGATCCTGTCACTGAACCCGAGGAAACTAACAAGGTCGTGCGGTTAAACGAATACACGCCATCAGAACAATTCAGACAGGTTCTCACTAGCCTTTTGATGAATCCAAGCCACGTATTGGAAGCAATTGAGAAGAAAGCACCTTGGATGCTGGGCCAGGACCAGTGATTACGAAAGGCGGTTTGTGTAGTATACGTTTATTCGTTACTCTTATATATGGTAATTCTTATTTACAAGTTTCTCCCTACTCCTTCTTCGCCTCGTCAGTAAACTTCAGGCTCACACTGTTGACGCAGTGTCTCTCATTTGTCGGAGTCTTGTATCCCTCGCCCTTAAATACATGGCCCAAATGGCCGCCGCAGTTGGCACACACAATCTCGGTGCGCGTCATACCCAGCGACCGATCCTCGTGACGCACAACGGCTCCAGGGATAGAATCAAAGTATGCGGGCCAGCCGCAGCCGCTGTGGAACTTGTGCGTGGCCTTGTACAGCGGGGCATCGCAGCCCGCGCAGTTGTACACGCCCTCTTTGGCAAAGTGCGAGTCGTACTCGCCGGTGCCAGGGCGCTCGGTGCCCTTGAGACGCAGAATGCGAAATTGTTCTGAAAATTGTCAGCTTACCAGCTCACAAGGGACGAGGGATTTAAATTACTTACCAGGGCTCAAAATGGCCTGCCATTCGTCATCGGTACGCTTATCGGGGAACGACATGGTGGAAGCTGGCGGGGATGGCGATAAAGTAAAAGATGACGAGAAAAAGGAGCGCAGTGAATTTAGCATGCGGAATGGCACAGGACGAAAGCGTGTACTATGGAACTGGTGGCTTTGGAAGAGTCGGGGTGTGACTTGGATGCGTCTTGCAAGGGAAGAGAAAGCGAGACGGCGCGGCCACGACATGTGCGTATTTATATACTACTTGCTGTATCGAATCTTCTAGATTTGATCTCTAGTATTTGTCAATATCCAATACCTCAAAACTTCTCACGATTTAGCTTTCCGTACCGGAAAATTGAATTTGGAATTATAACTCTATAACAAGAGACGGTGGCGATCAAACACTCAAAAACTGTAAATGGGGTAGCTTGTTGCTTGAGTAAGAAAAGACAAAAGTGACGTTAAAACGCATCTGTTTTGGAATTAGCGCGGTGTGTTTAGTCAGCAAAGCTGGGGTAATGAAGTTATGAGGTCAAAATAGGAGCAGGAAGTGAATGACGTCAAACTTATTCCATCGCCCATGACAAATACTATGTTTCTAGGGTTAATGATAGGGTTATATGATGTTGCGCGACGTGAGCTGCGGGTTTTCATCTAAACCGAGACAGGGTGGTAAATCTCCGTGTAAACCAGGTTATTCATGCATGTGGTACAATATGAGCGTACCTGTCAATGAAAGTGCGTGGTTCGCGAGGGAGAAGCACTGATGATGGTATAGTAAGTATTAGATTAAGAACAAAGCCAACGAAGTAGGACTTATAAAAACGGGCGAGAGTGAGCTACTCCATCCATTGGTGTCTTTAATAGTGACACAAGCATTCCTAATCGAGGCAAACCTTTTGTGGTCGATAGTCCATGGTCCTTACCGGAAACACCAGCCACCCTGTCTACCTAGTTGTTTCATATAAACACATTGAATACACTGCATTCAGCGCGTATTACACCCAGAAAAGCACAACACACCCCAACATCCACGACGTCACCCTCATGCAAAGATAGCAACAAAAACTGTAGCACAAGTTCAAACCCCCAGAGCAAGTCCGAGCTGCTAGACTTCCTTTTAAAGCCTATATCCCAACTTCCATGTCTAGTAGTCTTTAGCCATCGTGTTAATGAAAACATGCACAAGACAAAATCACATACTGCCGTTCCAACACGTGAGCGTCTACGGCGCATGTATCGTGACTTTGCCCGTCTCGGAATCACTCTCATCGAGCTCGACGCCGACATGCCCCAGCTTATGCGCAACGTGTGCTTTCCCAATGTACGCCTTGCCCTCGCTCTTCTACTACACATATAACGTCATTCCACTCTACTCTACCACGCGATAATTTACTAACAGCGACGCTGCCAAGGTCAACATTTTCCTTGTCCCCGACGACATGCTTCCACAGGCTCGCACCATTGCCCTCTGCCATGGACTCTCTCCCCGTGCCGAATTCACCCTGCTACCCCCCACCAAAAGCCCTTATCCCGATCCGCTGGCACCCGCCTATCACGTGCTGCAATACAACACCAACCGCCTAGAAGCACCAAACCTCGAAGTCGGCCGGTTGTTTCTCGTGGCACTTTCAGTCGGCGGGGTTTCCAAAGAGGGCCTGCGGGCGTCGCCGCCACTAAATGTAAACGATGCGCATGTGTGCCCAGTGTTGCGGCCAGTGCTGGGGCAAGCGCGCGTGGCGCTCTGCAAAATTGTTTTTCGCATGGTGCAGTGTCAACGAGATAAGATGCGCAATGATTATGCAGAGCTGTTTTACAAGTGCTTGTTTTGCGCAGTCTCGTATGTGATTTTGCCGCGGAGTTTTCTGGCTAAGCGACCGCGTTCATGTCGCGGAACAGAGGAAAGGCCAGCGAGAGATGGCCCCAGATCTAAACAGTCAGTGATGTCATAGCACATACTTGTGAATAATGATATGCATTGAGAACGCTAATGCGCAATACTTCAAAATGGATACTCAAAAGTTGGGCTTTCCCGAGAACCGTTCGTTCTGTACAACCTCGACCCAGTAACCATCCGGGTCTAACAGAAACGCCACATTCTTCATGCGACCATCCGTCAGGCGCTTCTTCCAGTTGCACTTGAACTCCTCAAAACGTGCGCACGCCGCATCGATATCATCGACCGAAATACCTGTTATCCAGTTAGTAATTATACACTATCCTGCTTTTGTAGAATACATACACAGGTGGCCAAAACCCTGGGGTTGGTCGTTGCCATTGTGGTACGAAAACGCCTCGTCCTTTTCAGTGCCGTAGTTCCACGTGAGTTCAAGAATACCCTCACGGTGGGCAGTGGAGCCGTCGGCAGCCAGGGGCTGCGTGTCGGTGTAGCCCAGGAAGTATAGGTTGAAACCCGAGTTAGGGGATTCGCGCGTGCGCAGCAGCGTCATGCCGAGAACATCCTGGTACCACTTGAGTGACTTTTCGGCATCCTTGACACGAATCATGGTGTGGTTCTAAGCTGTTAGTAAGAGTTTAAAGCCCAGGGATAGATAACTTACCATGCGGTAGCTAGTGACGTCGGTGGTCGTCACAGCCTCCGTCTCCTCTAGTTCCTTCTGGCCGATAACCTCAACCCAGTAGCCATCAGGGTCCAGCACAAAGGCAATGTGCTTCATGCGGCCATCCGTCAGCTTCTTTTTGAAAGTGTATCCAGCATCTTCCAGACGCTGACAGGCGGCCTGAATGTTGTCGACGCTGATGCACGTGTGGCCAAAGCCACGGTGTGGCTCCGTGTTTCCGTTGTTGACCTTGTACTCGGGGTCGCTCTCGGTGCCGTAGTTGTGCGTAAGCTCAATCAGACCTTCGCGGTCAAACACCGATTTGCCGTGAGAGAGCGCACCGGGGCTGTCATAGCCCAGGAAGTAGAGGTCAAACTTGGACTCAGGAAACTGAAGCGTTTTGACCACCTTCATACCCAGGAACTCGTAGAACTTGACTGCTTAGGGTTAGTGACATGGGTGAGCAAATGAAGGGCATTAGTGACGCACCAGACTCCTTGGGGTCCTTGACTCGAATCCTAAAGATTGTCAGCTTCTCTAGATGTGTTACCTCTGATCAAGTGGCCAAACGTACATCGAGTGATTCAATTTGTAGTTCTTGGTATCAGTAGTTGCGGCCATTGTTGCAAAGCCGTTTGAGCGGTATGAGTAGAAGCAGGAAATAGGAAGCCGAAGCGGAGGTTTTATGTGGGAGAATCGCGGGGCAAAAGACTTGGTGGGGGTGGAAGAAAGAGGAAGACGGGGGAGTTGGTAAAGCAAAAACCGACGCATTCGATTTAATGTGACGATTGATTGGCAGGCCAGAGAAGAAAAGGAAAAGGTTGAGAGATTAGTCAGCGGCTGTGCCTTGCTTTATAGAACATACGCGACTACTACCAGAAAAAGCGGCAAAAAAAAAAAACACGAGCAAGTAAAGGCGGTAAGTGGTGGTGGAGGTAGGGAGGTAGTAGCAAGTACCGCTCGCCAATGAGATTTAGGGCTTAAGTCACAAGCTGGGTGATTGCCCATCTCCGAGCTTGCTGCGGAGCGGGGCATAGCTAGAAATCGCAGCTCCGGGCGCATTTTGTGGGTCTTGTTCTTTCTCTTTTTTGGCATGGCTTGGCTTGACTTGGCCCCACATCTTGCGATGCCCTCTGTGTGCAGGCACGACTGCGCTTTCTATTTTCTTTCTCCTCTACTACTTGAAAAAACACAAGACTTTTCAAGCACAACTACGATATGTTCTTGGATCACAAACCAGGAAAATGTGATTTGTTAGAAGGCATGGAAGCTTTGGTGCTTGCTTTCCGCTTGGAAAGAAGTCTTCGACAAAGCTTGGTCATTGTGGGCTTTCGCGGGCAATATGACTTGTCTATTAGGTTGGTACTGATTGGTCAATTGTAAACTCTGTAACTCTGATATTCAGCACTCAAAAGTCACCATATGGCTTTGTGGGGGTGTATTTCTGACCCAAGGGTTAGCTGTCTCCATAGAAGCACGTGAGAGCTGTCAGCTGTTTATTCAACTTCCGTTGCTTGTTTGCAAGGCCAATGAAAAAGGGAACAGTCCCCGCTGCATGGTGACGTCGAACAGAGAAACGGCTGGGGTCCGCAGGCGCAAGCCGTCCGGTCGAGGCCCTTTTGGCCAAGCAGCCCTTTGGGTATCTAGCGGTAAAGGCCGGACCAAGACAACAGCGTTAGCGGAGAAGCTCGGCATTTTCATTCTTTCATCTCTCCTCCCCTCCGGAAATCACATAATCATGGTACAAAACTCTAGCTCTGGTTCTACAAGAAATGCCTCCCTTGAGGTGCATCAAACCAGGATGCGCTACAATAAAGACACAGTACTCTGACCCAAAAAGCGGATCACGCACATGGAAGGAGCATACATCATACAATAGGCAGGAACGGTCTTGCTTTTGTCCTGCCAAGAAAAAAACGCAGTAGTTGCCGCTTCCCGATGCAATAATGATGTACAGTAGCGCGAGGTGTGCGCCGCACTGTACCGTGCGTGTCTGAAGTTTTTTTTTTTTTTTTCTGGTTCGTCCCAGACATGTCGATTTAAGTCGCGTGCTTTCTTTTTAGTTCAGAGGAAAACAAGAAAGTCAAGAGCGGCCAACACGGGCTGCAGCGGTTCCTTCCTCGTTTGCTTCAGCGCAGAATTGGTACCTGAGGAACCATTGCCAGACGAGACGCACAAGGAAGCAAAGCGAGGCTTTCCGCCAGACAAAAGAGTCGAAAGGAAGAATCGGCCTTTTCAGGTTGCAGGACAGATGTGATGCGATGCGGTGCGGTGCGGACAGCCGCAAGACATAAAATGAAAGAACCACTGCCTGCACCTTTGCTGCGTCGTTGATCCGTAAGTTGCAGCATCGGCACAGTGCCCCGCGCCCAACTTGCTACTGTAGTCCTGGGGTAATTACGCGGTTTAGCGTTAAAGGCTCAAATAAGAAGCCGGTACCCTGAGGGCCAGAAATCCAAATCTCTGAATACAAAATTCCGCGACGCAAAAACCAAAAGAAAAAAGCCAACGAGCAAAAAAGACATAGCAGTTTTGTATAGATACTATTATCACCAAATCCATCAAACAATTGCCTCGGGTGCACATGATTGCTTGCCGGCATTCCTTTGCTACTCTCGGAAATCTATCTTGCTCCTGTCTCTCATCTTCCCTGGCTCTCTTTCCCATTTTTTTTTTCTTGCAGCTACCAATACAAGGAAGCTTCCTGCAGGCAATTGCGCCAGGCCCTCTTCTTTCGTCTCTACTATTTACATTGCTCTTGGCTACCTGCCAACCTGGATTTCTTCTTCTTTATCTATTCATTTTCATTAGCCATCATCATCATTTTCTAGGCTGGGCCTGGGCTTCTGGTGCCTAATTCTTTTTTATTAATTGCTTTTCTTCTGGGTTGATTATTTGATTAATCCCACGAGTTCGCCAACCTTGGAACGAGTTATATATATTTTTCTCGGATTAAGAATTGATTTTTTTTAAAAAAAAAAAAAATCATCTCAACCAAACCACCTCGACTACATCTTCATACGAACACGACCGATTGGCCGACAGTCCCATATCTCGCGACTTTGTCCTTCAGCTTCCATTATGCGAGCGCGTCCAGCTTTAGGCGGCTTTGCCAGCCATGGGCCACTGTTTACTATGATGCGACTTGTAATGCATTCAATGGCCGTGGCGGCAGCTCCATTCATACAATCAACACTCGCCCCGGCTGAAGAAAGCGGAGAATCGCCAGCTGATAGTGCCGACATGTTTGCAATGTATGTCACGTCGGCTGTGCTTGTCTTGGCCGGCGGCGCATTTGCCGGTCTTACGATAGCGTATGTTTTCTACAGATTCCAAACACCCCCCAACAAATCCCCTTCTACATACTCTCTGCATGCCCCCTTCTGCGCATGTACCAACTAACCCTCGCAGACTCATGGGCCAAGATGGCGTCTACCTTCAGGTACTGGCAGGCGATCCGTCGGAACCGCAGAGTAAGAACGCTCAACGTGTTTATGACCTGCTAAAGCGCGGCAAGCACTGGGTTCTTGTGACGCTTCTTCTGTCTAATGTTATTGTCAACGAAACGCTGCCCGTTGTGCTCGACCGCTGCCTGGGTGGCGGCGTCGCTGCTGTTATTGGCAGTACTGTCCTAATTGTCATTTTTGGCGAAGTATTGCCGCAGTCCATTTGCGTGCGCTACGGCCTGCAGATTGGAGGCTTTATGGCTAAGCCCGTGCTGGCGCTCATGTGGCTTATGGCACCCATTGCCTGGCCCATTGCCAAGCTGCTCGACTGGATTCTCGGCGAGGACCACCCGACCGTGTACAAGAAGAGCGGCCTGAAGCAGCTGGTCAACCTACACCAGACGCTGGGCGATGTGTCCAACCGGCTTAACGCAGACGAGGTCACCATCATCAGCGCGGTGCTCGATCTCAAGGACAAGCCGGTGCGCGATGTCATGACACCAATGGACGATGTGTTTATTATGCCTGATGATACGGTGCTTGACGAACGCACCATGGACCGCATTCTGTCGGCCGGATACTCGCGCATTCCCATCCACTCGTCGGGCAACCCACGTAACTTTGTAGGCATGCTTCTCGTCAAGATTTTAATTACCTACGACCCCGAGGACTGCAAGCGCGTCTCCGACTTTCCTCTGGCTACGTTACCCGAGACTCGTCCCGAGACTAGCTGCCTGGACATTGTTAATTTCTTCCAGGAGGGTAAATCTCACATGGTCATTGTGTCGGCCTGCCCGGGCGAGAACCACGGCGCCATGGGAGTTGTGACGCTGGAGGATGTGATTGAAGAGCTAATTGGAGAGTAAGTTGCCTCTACTCGAGTGCTCTGCTTACTCAGTTGCTAACAACTTAGGGAAATCATTGACGAATCCGATGTCTACATTGATGTTCACAAGGCCATCCGCCGCCTCACCCCCGCCCCCAAGGCCCGCATCTCCCGCCACGAATCGTCCGAATCGACCCAGAGCCTAACCGCCCCTAGTCCCTCAAACGACACTATTGTTGCTTCAGAACTCTCAAACAGTCCTAGACCTACTGCCACGTTATGATGCGCGCTCCGTCGTCTGATGGCCGCCCAGGCCTCGCTCCTGTCGCTGTCAAGGCCAACCTAGACGACATGCGCCAGCAGCTTAAGCGCCTGGGCCCCTCGAACCCCGCCACCAACCCCAAGGACACCAAGCTAGCCTCGGTCAAGATCAAGCATGGCCTAGGCTCACCAGCCATTCGCCCCTCGAACCCCCACGTGCACGAGGCCGATTATTTTGAGGATACTACCGAGAGAACGCCTCTGCTCACTGCCGCCGATGGGCCTTCGCGCCACAAGATTCTGACTGGAAAGGGCGGCGTCAATGCCGTCCGCAAGGCTTACAGTGCCCACCATGTGGGTGACCCGCAGCTTATTAGCCTAACCGAGGCTATTCCCGAGCCCGTTAAAGTCCCCGCTGAAGCCCCCGCTGCTTCCACTCCCACTCCCGCCCCTGAGCCAACCATTGAGCCCTCGCTCTCGCCTATTCCGGAATCCACGCATGCCGACTCCACACCTACCGCTTCTACAACAGCCACAACTACGCCGCCTGTTGAAATCCCCGTTTCTTCGCGCCCTGCCACGCGCTCGCCCTCGGGCAGCCCCGACACCGGCAACACCAAAGTGTACCGCACGGGCGCCAGTGTGATTACCGAGAGCATCATTGAGACAGACGGCGTGCGCAAGATTGTCCTGCACACAACCAGTTCTGGCGATGAGGCGACTGTCTCTGTCGCCACCATTCCCGCCCCGTCTGGCTCATTGAATACAGTGCCTGTCGAGGACGACGACGACGCAAAGGGAGCCGGCCTCGAGCCGGCCAAGACTGGCACAGTGGGAAGCAATTCCGGCACAGGCAAGAAGACCAATGCTAAGACCAAGAAAAAGAAGAACCGGCGGAGATAGACGACTCGGCGCGTCTGTCTGCGTTCACAAAAGAAGGGGCGACGCGAAATGCATCAGATGACGTCATTGATGTCTTTTTTTTCCTTTGTGATAAAATCTTCTATTCTTTTTTTATTGTTCTATAAAACCCTCTTTCTCATCACCCTCGTTTCGCTCTTATATTTTTGCGCGTTAATTTTCGGCGTTTGTGCATCGACGGGTTTACTTTTATTCTTTTTTATTATTACCACTCTTTTTTTTTTATTCATTACTACTGCCACTGTCGCTTAACAATAATCAAATCATATCATTAGCTTAACCTCACTGTCGTTTGTAATTGTAAAGAATAGCTATTTTTTTTTTTTTTAGTTTTTTTTCTGTTAATGTTATAAAAGAAGGAAAGAAAAACCTGGGTATGCAAAAGACATGGAAGAATAACGAGAAGAGACAAAATAGCAGCTCCATCACCGAGAACCAATCACAAAAGCCACCTCAACCAAGGGCGAGAAGAAATATACTATACCAATCATCACGGCCAAAGACACTTACTCCTGCATCTTGACGTAGTTGCTTGGGAATATTCCATGTCGGTTGCCAATCATACCCGTCCTAGTTAATGGTTGGTTAGCTTCACCCTGAATCAATAACAAATCAAAAGACAAAAATCACTCACCACCAATCATTGTCACTGTCTGTCTTCTTCAACACTGTAATCACATCGCCCTTCTTGAAGGCCAAATCACCCGGCTGATCCGCCTCAAAGGTAAACAGTGCCACCGCCTCGTTCTTCTTGAGCATGGCTGACTTGGCCCCGAAATTTGGCTTGGGCGCCGATGGTCGGCCTGGGGCCCGCCGTCGAGCCACCGGTATTCGTGCGCGCAAACGGGTTGATGTTGGGATCGCGCCCTGACGCGACAGTGTTACTGCGCGCCAGGCCCGCTCCCGGCATGCTACCAAACGAGTTTGTGCTAAAGTTGCCTAGCGACTGCTGCTGGCGGTGGCCGTATGCCGCACCACCCGCGGTGCCCGAGTCTTGGTTCCAGTCACGGTCGTACACCGAGTCCTGCCATGTGTTTGTGCGGGAGTGGCGCATGGAGCTAGCCGGTGAGTTGTTGCTGCGCGCGTCACTGCCCGCGGCACCAGAGGAGTCGTATACGGGGATATCGTTATACATTGTGTCGTCAATGTTGCCGTTGCGGGCGCCGGCAAAGATGCGCGATGAGAGAATGTTCATCAGCGGGGCAGCCTGTGGGGGGTGGCGGCACGGCGCCGCTAAGCAGCTGCTGGGCAGTCATGCGCGTACCGTACAGCTTTTCGTTTGCATCGCGGCGCTCGATAATGGCGGAACCCTCAAGCGAGACACCGGCAAAAAGGCCCTTTGTCTTGCTGTACGAAAAGATACCAGCGATGCTCTTGAGCGAGGCAGCGCCAGCAGCTTCGGCGTTGCGGCCGACGGGGCCGGCAGCAATAGAGACGTTACCGCCCAACGTTATCGAGCCAGCCTGGGCAAAGGTCTTGACGGCGTTCGCATCGTTGAGAATAAAGACAAAATCGGTCAATTCAAACCCAATCTGACCGCCAAAACCGGCGCCAGCAGTGGCAATGGCGCTCGGGGCACTCCACGAGCCGTCGGGTAGCGCGAGACCACCAGACCGCTACCGAAGCGAGCAGAACCGAGAAAGCCGGCCTTGATGACAGTGAGGATGGCGAGACCCTATAGAGATCATGGATTAGTGGGGTGGGGGTGAATCAAGCGGAAATGGAGTCTCGCATTACCTTGGCATTAGCAAGGACGGAGGGTGGAATGATCTTGTCAGGGCCGAAAGCCTGACGAGGGTCAATAAACGACGTCAGAATCTTGCCGCACTTTTTGCATTCCGCTGGGACGGGTTAGCACTTGATCAGTGTGGAAAATACTTTTGCGCTTTTGTCAAATAATGCAAGCAATTCTGTGGCTGGATAACCCCGCGATTTAGGATCACACGACCTTGGCAAGCCTTCTCAGAGATCCGAAGCGACTAGACTGTTTCTTGCGCTGGAAATGCACGAGAATTCCGGGTTAGACTTACATGACAGAGACGACGGCAGAGGATTGTGAAGACCCATGATTGAAGCCTGTGTGAAGTCGCCGAGGTTTTCTTCTTCTAACTCTGTGTCTATGCGGTAGTGTTGGTCTAGGAAAATATGTCGTTCCAAGCTTCTTTTAGGCTGCGAGGGAAACAAGAATAAGCGAAGAAATCAGTCGCAATTAGACAAACGACGAGGCCACAAAGAGAAAGCCGAGTTGCGAGAAGTAAGCGCCAAACAAAGATAGAAATGGTGCTGCCTAGCGTAAAGAGCAAGTCGCCGCAATCAAAGGGCTTGGTGGCAAGCAAAAGTTGAGAGAGTAAATAGAGAGAAAAAAAGAAAGAAAATAGAAAAGATAAAAAAAGGTAAGAAAAACTGACGAATTTGAAAAGCTCGAGCGAGCTTTTTCTTAAGCTTGTCGGATCGGATGTGACTTTTTGTCCTCGATTTATGGCTTGGCTTTTGTTTGAGGCGTCTTTGCTGGTTAGAAACACCTGCTAACGCCGGCTTCTCGGGAGACTGGATAAAAAAGACTTCCAAACTGGGTTGTTTTTGTCTGGTCTGGTCTGATCTGGTCTGGTCTGGCTCGGCTTGGCTTTTGGGCTTGTTTGTGGGCGATGACAGCAAAGCAGGTATTTTAGTGCCCAAGTCGTTGAGTTAAGGCACAGCAAAGTTTTGGAATATCGCAATCGAGCTTCTTGGGTCGGCGGGACAGGTGGCGTAGCTCTGGAGAAGCAGCTGGGGGAGCTGGAGAGGAAGCTAAAAGCTTACTTAAGCTAGGGATTGAGCTTGGTCAGGAGGATCGTATGCTCCAGAAGATGTTTGGGCAAGTTGCTGTGAGTTCTGAAGAGTCGTGAAGCCGAAGGGAAGCTGAAGGTAGGTGATAACTAAGTACCGTGACGTTGCTAAGCCTGAATTATGTATACGAATGTCAATCAATTTGCATGGCAGCTCCGGGAACACTGGACAATAATTGCCGGATGAATGCTAAATGGATGTTTGTTAATGGCGATGACGTTGGCTTCGGATTAGTGTGGGAAAAGTATATTTCAATAAACCCCGGCAAGGTATTCCCTAACGCAAGATTGTAAAAATTAAAAAATATAAAAATATAAAATTCTTCGTGTGGTGAAAACTCTGTAGTTCAACAACGCGGCAGGTGCGTATAATTGAATATCTCCATCTGCTTCTTTCAGTTCCAGCGTCGACCTCTATGGATAAACTAGGATACATTGATTGATGCATGGCATATACAACAACATACGCATCCAAATCAGCAAATATTTTTACTGATCGACAGCCGTTTACTAACTGTAAGCTTCCTGGCTGTCCTAGCGAATTGATGCGTGCCCTCGTAAATCGCCCAGCGCTTAAGCAACACTTCTGCTTCTCCATCTGCCGCACTGAGCCCGGATGTCACTTCAAGTCCGCCACGCCACACTTCAGCCACATTATGCGTCATAAGCCGGCTCCTGTCTCAGTGTGGCGCTTCATTCTGAGACAAATAGAGTGCAGCAAAGTGACAGGCCTCAAGGAAAACCACCCCAATATGCAACTCAACCCAGCAAGACGCAACTTAAAGCCTGCATAACATACTTATTTCCTCTATTGCCCATTCCAACCTGCATCTTTGCCACGCCAAACCACATAAAGCACCCTTTTTTTCGCTCAACCACAACTTTCCAATAGCTGCAAAGTACTGTTTATTTTTTTGTCTTAAACTCCGCGATAAATTGCTGCCATGTCAGAAGCCTACGAGCGCGAGCGCCAGAACAACGCGCGCCTCAACGATCTCAGCGCCAAAGTGTCAGCCCTGCGCGGCGTGACGATTGATATCTATGACCATGCGCGGTCGCAGGACGTGCTGGACAACACTGTACGTCTCTCCTCTCCTCCGCTGCCTCTGTCTCCCTCGCCATCTCTGCTCCGATAGATGCCCCCCTCCTCCCCTTCTCTTCTGCTACCAACGTCCCACTGACCCTCTAGAACGACACCTTCTCCTCCATGACGACCCAACTCAAGGGCTCGGCCACCCGCCTCACGCGCATGGCCGCCTCAGGCAACAAAGTTGCCGTCTTCAAGCTCTCGGGCATCATCATCGCCTTCTTCATGTTCTTGTACTACCTGTGCAAGATGCTCTTCTAATCAGCCTTGCTCTCTTCTCCGCCCTCCGCTTCTGTCTCCAACACTCGATACCGCTCGACTCGACCGATAGCCCCCACCGATACCTTTCGTCGCATCTGCCGCCGCGCTGCATCGGCTCTCCTCTACAACCCCCTTTCTTCTCGGATACCAATCAAGCGTTTCTTTCCATGTGTTTCTTGCGTTATTTGCTTCTTTATTTCCTTGTCTTGTTTCGCATTGGGACTGGCGTTATGCTCTTTTTTTTTCTCTCGCTCTCTCATTTGTCATCTTCACTGTTTAGCCTGCACAGGAACTATTTCAACATAAATATATACATATCTTCCATCATGTAGCACCCTTTGATTATGCCGATATTTTATTGATTTTGTCTTTGTCGATAAAAGCCCAGCTTCTCTCTACATGCGACAACCCTCCTTATAATATAAACTGTATCCCCTTTCCTACTGTACTCCCGCAAACATTACACCCACTCCACTATCTACTGCCACACATTCGAAAACAAATCATTATCACCGCCGCCAAAGCTCTTATTGCCTCCGTTTGACGCAGCCGGCGTGCTACTCGCCCACCCGCCAAAC
>JACYXV010000166.1:0-21591 GCA_016859225.1 Thielaviopsis cerberus | reverse complement strand
TTGTAGCGGCCCATAAGCGACAGGGCCGTCTCAGGGCCCTGCGTCATCGACGGACGCTGGTACACCGTCTCGAAACCCAGCGCCAGCTTGGGCGTCACCGACTGCAGGTAGCTGCCCAGGAAGATACCAGTCAGACCGCCGCTCAGAGCCGAAGGGTTGATCATCTTGGCGGAGGCAGTGAAATCGCGGCCCGTGTAGTCGTTGTCAAACTGGGCCATGTTGCCGTTCGAACTAAGCTGCACCTGTGCCTTGGTCATCAGAGCAGGTGACCAGCGGTAGTTCATGCGCGCGCTGCACGTGCCCTCGTTGTCTAATTGCGACTGCATAAACACGTCGTCGGTGCCGTACAGCGTGGCAAAAGCGTAGGGGCTCTGACGCTCGCCCATGGCGAACTGGTGCGATACTTGGAAGAAGGGCGACGTGCCGACAATCTTGGTAATGTCGGCCTTGATGCCTGAGAACATGTAGCCCGACGGCAGCACCTCGCGCTGGACTTCCTTGGTCAGCAGCTCGTTGGTACCGGGGTTGGGTAGGCCAAGCTTCTCTCTGCGCTCCGAGTACGACTCAAAGGCATCGGCGATGCTCTTGGCAAACGGGCTGGTGGCCACAAAAGCGTTGATCGAATCCATAAAGGCAGCCATCGTAACAGTAGTTGATATGTCGTCGGAAAATGTGGTTGAGAGGAGATTCGAGCTCGAAATCGGAATCGGCGTCGAGATCGGGCGGCAAGGAACGGACGGCTCGGCGGGCAGGGACGGAGGCGATAAAAGAAGTCAAATTGAAATAGCTGTCGTGGGTATTTTTTTTCTTCGCTTGTTCAGCTGAGGTAATCTAATTATGCACAGATAGGAAAAAAGCAACTGGACCCCTCCAAAAGAGAAAAAAAAGAAAAGAAAAGTCACTGGACTGAGAAAGATGGACAGATGAGAATAAAGAGCAGCAATTCTTCAACCAAGTGCAAAAGTTTACTGTGCTCAAGCAAGGCTGAGGTAAATAACAAAACACAGTAAAAAACCGAGCAGGCAAGGCTCTGAATCGGCGTTGCGCACTTGAAAAGTTGTCAAAAAAGCGGGTTCGTGATGGCTAATTTTTCGAATTTCTGGCTTCTAACCCTGCGGATACTGTTAACCCTTACTCTTCTCGCGCTTGTCAAATTGGCGGCATCCCCACTAAGCTTTGTCCACTATTGGGCCGAGAACCGACGTTTTCCCGCATATCCACAGTCACGTGTAAAAAGCAACTTGGTTGGCTGGAGCTGCCTGTACGAAGGAGCTCAATGTACTGCTACCTTGACTACTAGCACTTTTGGCACTGATGAGCGTATATATACTTTGGCAGCATCATGAACCTACCGCCAATTGCCTCCTCCTAGTAGCTCAAGCAAAACACTTTCTTCAGCCCAGCCTTGTAGCCTTGTCCTTGCGCTTGTGCCCATCATAATCGCATTTCTGATATTTTCAGGTCATCTGAGCTTGCCATTGTTTGCACCGTAATCGCGTGTCTTGGCGGCCTGTATTTGTTTGTTTGACGATCCAGTCTCTACTTGAGTTACAGGTTGTCTCCCATTTGCTGTTTTTGCCGTTTTTTATAAATTGTGTATGTATCCCTTATGAGATTCTCGCCCACCCTGTAACGATTAGGCTGTGTACACATTTCAGCCCCTTTGAAATATTACTACCGTTTATCTTCATCTTACTCCAACTTACACCTTGTTTCTTTCTTCATTAATCCTCTGCTGCAGCCATTTCCAACATCTGTCCGCCAGACACCTCCCCACTGCCTTGATTGATTAATTAATCTAGACCTGTCGTTTTGGTTGTGGTGGCACAAGCATTGATCGCTTTAAATTGGTCCGACAGAAACTCAGCTTCACTCAAGTTCCCATCTTGGTTTCCTCACTTACTTTTCTCACCCATTTTTTCCGGATTTTCAATTGTCATCGTTGTATCAAGGTCAACTAAACAAACTGCCACCATGGATACGCTACTGTAAGTTTTGCGATTTCAAGGTCACCTGTTTCTTTTATCAGACCTCCATAATAACCGACTTTCAGGACGGCTGAAATTGCGGCCAATGCTCCGCGGTACCGCCGCAAGAGTTCAACCTTTATCGACGGTATTCACGATACTCCTGATGACCAGAGCATGGCTCCTGCCCAGCTATACAGCACAATGTCTGGGCGTTTGTTCCACTCAGGGCGTATCGCGATTGTCATGGTCGGGCTTCCGGCTCGTGGAAAGACGTATGTTTCTTTGTATCTTTGATGGCTATGACTAACATGACACAGTCACATCTGTGTTTCAATGTCTCGGTACCTGCAATGGCTCGGTGTCAAGACTCGTATCTTCCATCTTGGAGACTATCGCAGAGCCACCGTCGAGGGTGGAAACGTCCCGGAAGACTATTTCTTCCCCAATGCCTCGCCAGCCTCTGTGATTCTGCGTCAAAAGATTCTCAAGAAGTGCAGAGAAGACATTTACAACTGGCTTAATCATGAGAATGGCCAGGTTGCCATTTATGATGCTGTGAATCCCACCAGCGTTGGAAGAAGGGCGCTTTCAAAGGAGTTTGCCAAGCACGATGTGCAGACACTGTTTATCGAGTCGTTTGTTGATGACGCGAGCATCCTACTGGAGAATGCTCGCAATGTCAAGATTTCATCGCCCGATGTAAGAGTTTTTCCCGGGACTTGAAGACACAAAGCTAACAAAGAAAGTTTGAGGGTATGAATCCCGACGAAGCGGCCAGTCTGTATCTGAACCGCATTGAAGCCAAAATTCCCGGCTTTGAGACTATGGACGAGAGCGAGCTCAATTATGTGCGTATGATCAACGCCGGCCGCCAGTTCTTCTACAACAACGTCAGCTTCAACTACCTCTCGCATCGCATTGTCTTTTACCTCACCAACTTGCACATCAAGTCCCGCGCCACTTTCTTTGTCCGTTCCGGACCCACTAGCGAAGGAGACTCGTACCGGGCTGATGCGCCGCTTTCTGAAGAGGGCCTCGACTATGCGCGTAAGATGACGGATGAGCTGCTCAAGCACCGCGAGTACGATCTTGTCGAACTCCAAAAGGATCGCCCTGGTGCAAAGATGCGTGGCTTGACGGTGTGGACGTCAACGCGGTTGCGCACTATCCAAACTGCTGATGGCTTGAAGCAGATGGGGTACAAGGTGCGCCAACGGCCGCAGATGTCACAGATCAATCCCGGCGATTGCGAGCTTCTGTCGGAGCGCGTCATTCGGCAGTTGTACCCGGAAGAAGTGGTCAAGCATGAAAAGGACCCGTACCACCATCGGTACCCACGTGCTGAGGCAAGTAAGAGGAACTCCGTCACATGAAACAATATACTAACTGCTGCGTAGTCTTACCACGATCTGGCAGTTCGTTTGGAGCCCATCATTCTCGAGCTCGAGCGCGAACAAAACGACCTCCTCATCATTGCCCACGAGTCGGTTCTACGCGTGCTGTACGCGTACCTGATGCACTGCTCCACCAGCGATATTCCCTCGCTGCACTTTCCACGCGACGAAATCATTGAAATAGTACCAGCAGCCTACCAGAACGAGGCGCGTCGTATACGCATTCCGGGCCTGAGCGACAGCGTTATGGTCGGCACTAGAGTCACGTCGCCGGTGGGTCTGCCAGTGGCGCCGCCGGATGACGATGATGTGTTTACGGCGCCGCCGCCGTCAGGGCTGCACGCACACCTAGCAGGGACAGATACGCCGGAGCTGGCGGACTCGTTCCGCGATGACGACTAAGAGTTGTGGTTTTATCATGTCTGAGATGGATTAGTTTATAAAATACATGGGGCATAATTAAGCTTTTACTTGTAACGCCAGCCTGACTCAGGCAGCGGCACCTAGATCAGGCAAGGAATGGGCTTGTATTCGCTAGAAAACGTCACGCGATTCAAGTGTTGCATCAAAGTCATGTGACTAGTCAACACGGTTGAGTACACCATGGAGGGTTATTGCTCGACAGCGTGCATTCGTGTGGCAAATAGCTTACGCCCATAGGTGCAGATTAATTATTTTATTCAAGCCTCAGTTGATGCAAGACAGATGTAAATAGTGTACATGGAATAGAAAATGAGGCTGTGAAGCAGCTCCCGAATACCAATAAAGCAAAAGAAAACAGCAGAAGGCTATTTCATGCCAATACTATTTCACCCGCCACAATTTTATATGTACTTTGTTTTTGTTATTATTATTATTATTGTTGTTGTTGTTGTTGTGGGGCGGGTTTTGTAATACTCTTCTATCATCAAACAAATTTAAAGGTTTTGCAAAGTATAAAAAGGACAAGATAATAATGGCCAGGCTTAGTCGGTTCCCACGTACTTGAACCAGTTGGGCCGGCAGTCTTCCTTCATAAGCCAGTTGGCGCCGTCAAACATCTTGCCAGTCTTGCAACCCTTGCACTTGGGCGAGTTGGGGCAGTTGAAGAAGGGAATATGGCGGTATCCAATGTCACGGAACCTGTGTGTTGGGTTAGTCGTACAGCACCTTCTAATGGACAAGCAGAAACGTACCAATGGATGCGACGGGCATCTTCAAACAGACCCAGCGCCACACTGTGCACTGGCGCATCGCCCCAGCGCTCGTAAAAGAAGCCACCGGCGCGGTCCAGATGATTAAAGTAGTCCTCGTAGACCTTACTGCGCCAAAAGTTGAGGTTTCCAATCTCAAAGTTGCTCCAGAAGTGGCAGGTTGAGTAGCCACCGGTAGCACGGGCATGGTCGGGCCGTTCAATGTTGTCGGTGAGCCACTTCATGGCGTTGTTCTTGTCAACATAGTCAGGATGGTCGGCAATGAACTTGAGCGTCTCGGGCCACAGCGTCTTGATGGTCTTGGGGTCGTCGTACAGGTTGATGGTGAAGCCGTACGTCTTGTTGTGGTCCTTCATCCAGCGGAACACATCATAGTCAACGTCGCAGAAGAAGTTGACCTTGGGCTCAACGCGCCAGTAGTATTCCATGTCCTTCAGGGCAGGGTGGCGATAGAACATACCCGAGTTCCAGCGGCACATTTGGTGGTACGATATCTTGGAGGCATACTGCACTTTCTGCGCCTCAAGAGCCATGGCTGATTCCATAAAGATGTTGTGATCGATCCACGAGGGCGTCGCCCAGTGTTCCTTGGGGATGAGCTCTACAGTATGTTAATACTTGTTTGGCCATGAACCATGAATGTATAAACGTACCGTATCTGCACTCTGCCTTGGTAGCAGCCTGCGTCTGGCGCTTAAACTCCTCGGTAAAGGGTACATCATTGAAAAAGGTCCACGGGTAGTTGAACTTGTGGTTCCAGGTGCGCTCCAGGTCGCGCATCGACTGCACCATGTCACCAACCTCTTCGTTGCGCACAAGGGCCATAAGCGTGGCGTTGATACGATCGGACTCTGTAGCATCGGGGGCATACTTAGGACTAGTACGGTGAAGCGGGCCTTCGGGCTCATCGTATGCTAAGAGGGAAGGGGGGAGCGTCAGTAAGAAATAAACACAGCAGGGCAGGGCAGGGTGGCAAGAGACAGTAAAACAGAGAGAAGCAACTCACGGTCAAGCATGGGGTCGTCCAGATGGTACTCGGCGGGATTCAAGTGACTGTTTTTTCCAGTTGCGGGTTTTTCCTGGCCGGTTGCACCGCCGGTGCCTGGTATAGATACAGACGGCTTAAAGGCATTGAACATGATGAATACCCATACGAGGATGGCGACGAGCGCCAACACCCGGACGGGGCGAGCCAGAGCCATTGTGGCGGTAGATTATATCGGGAACGTGATCCAGGAACGGACTAGTAGATACAAGGAGGGCGAGCGGAATTAGGCTACACAACCAGAATTATGTACGGATCCGTGTCGAGTTGAGTTGGGCGGCGCAAAGGAGAAGCTGGACGGAACGATAAGTCAGACGGTCAAGGTAGAGATATTCAGCAGCTGATTCGAATTGGGTCTCGTGCCTGCAGAAGCGGCAATATGGAAAAAAGAATAACGGGTCGGTATATGTACACTAGAAAAATACTAGAAGAAAAAAGAATCGCCTGGTGGCAGAAAAGTGGTGATAGTTTGTTGGTGGGTAAAGTTTCAGGAGAAGCAAGTAAAAGAAGAGAAAGAATTAGGGCGAATGAGACGAGATGGGATTGGGGATGGAATAATCAAAAAGTCTAAGCATTAATGATAAGCCATTGGTTGATGATGCACGTACGCACGAATGCAGAACAGAAGCAGAGCAGGCCCGGGAGTCTGCAAGTCAGAAGTCAGCCCAGTGCTAGATGAGTTGCCGTTGTAGCTGGAGACAATGTTTCACTGTTAACCCGGGAAAAAGAAAATCTGACAGTTTGCTTGCTGCTTTGCTTGGGCTGACGTAGGCACTCGAGGCTGGGCTGCAAATTCGCTGCAGCCGTGTAATCTGACGGATAGCGATTATCCGCATGTGGTGCGAAGGACCGTAGAAACTCTGGCCAACGCTGTAGCTTGGTGGGCAGGCTGACGTGGCGCTAGTAGGAATGCAATTCTAGCGGTATGACGTGCAGTATGCACTGTATTTGAAGCGGCATTTGGCCCCTGGAGCCCCCTGTATTCGGAAACAAGGTGAGCTTCGCCGCACTGTGATTTTTTTAACTTATCGATAAGCACCAGGTCCAACTGTTTCGTAGCTTGTCGCAAAGCGTCAATTCAAGAAGCACAATATTCGCTTGCTTCAGGTCATCAGATCTATCGGCAATTGCACTGACCCGAGCCCTGCTATTGGCCAAGCTGGTCTAGATGTGATGGCCTATGCAGCTGAGCTTGCGGCACTGACCGATGAGCTTGTTGAAGCCATCACCGGGCTCACGTCCAAGGTAATTTCTTTGGGTGCCTATTCTCTGCAGTTTGTGGCTCTCCATTCTCTGCAGACTTCGACGCTCTTTTGCTGACACAGTTCAACAGAACCAACCGAATAACTTTGCCACCGTCCGAGATACTACCGCTCGTAAACTCAGGCATCATCCGTTTCTACGCACCAACCAATTTGACGTGGCTAATCAGCTCGACGGCCTGGAAGAGCGCTTCCGCGTCCACTGCCGCGACGGCCTCGCCAACGCCCTCAATAGTAGCCGCACTGAGCTGAACAAAATTCAGTCCAAATGGCACCCTGATATCTTGCATTTTCTGCTGGAACTGTGTGATGATCCCGTCGCAAACACGCAGCTTGAAGATGTGCGCGCGCTCAAACTGGTCGAGGGCCAGGCTGCGAAGCCCCTGCGCTGGGAGGACATTGCGCGCGAAGACGACTGGGCTCATGATGACCCGGCTATTTGGGAGACGATTCAGTACAGCGATGGTTCCGACGATGAGGTTGTGCTAGCTAGCGACTGGCCTGACTCTGATGTCGACATGACAAAGCCACCTGAGCCAGAGATTAACGTCCCTGTGCCATCAAAGCATGCTAACTTTCTCACTGTCCCCAAAGACGATGGCCAGCATGAGCGCGTTTTCATGGCGCAGCAATGGCGCTGGACACAGCCCACCGCCGATGCTTCTGGCAAAGTGCGCAAAGTTCCCGTGACAGAGCTAAACATGGTGCGCGAAGTGCTCTTTATGCTGCAGGGCCTGCCGACAACACTCTTCCGAGCAGATTACTCGCCTGACCCGGCGTTTCAGTTGGAAAATATTGCGTGGGAAACACACAAGAATCTTGCCTACATCTTTTCAGAGTCGGGCTCAAAGCTTGCCGTTCTGCGCCAGTTTGTCAAGCAGACGCAGACCGCACACCACCTACAAGTACTCAGTGACTCGATAGCGAAGCGGCTTAGGATCCTTGATATGCAGCTTTCTGATATTGAGCAACGGCTAGTGGCACCCAAGGAAGACGTCGTTGTTAGCCTCTTAGTCATTCAGCAGGAGCTTCAGGAGCCTCTGCGCGGTCTAGAAGTACTGGGTGAAATTCTTAAAGAGCTGTACAATGTCCCTAATATGGGTGCTTTCAAGTATATTGAACTTCTCTTTAACGAAATCAACACTGCGCAGACCGTTGGCCGGCCTGAGGTTGCCGAGTTCCTGGCCGGTGTGTTTCTAGAGTGTTTCCAGCTATACCTGCGGCTAATCCGCATGTGGATGGAGGAAGGTCGGTTGATGCCTGGCGATCAAGTGTTTTTCATCTCGGAAGCCCCGGTGCAGATGCCACTGAACCATCTGTGGAAAGAGCAGTTCAAGCTGCGCCAGTCCCGCGACGGACGGCTGTTTGCGCCATCGTTTGTGAATGCGCCGGCCAAGCAAATATTTACAGCTGGCAAGAGTATTGTGATTCTGAAGAATCTAGGGCGCTACGAAGCCTTCAAGGAACAGGGCAATGAAGAGCCACCGCTAACGCTAGAAGAGATTGCACCGCATGGCCTAGGGTTAGCGTCTTTTGCAGATCTTTTTATGCACTGGTTTGATCGATGGATTAACAGCAAGCTGGGCCAAACGTCAACGACGCTCAAGAAAGTGCTACTTGATGGCTGCGGTCTACGGTCGGCCCTGGCTGCCTTGGAGTGCATCTACTTTATGGCGGATGCAACCGTCTCGGATGCCTTTTGTCTGACCGTCTTTAAAAAGATTGATGCTCTGAATCCAAGCTGGAGCGACCACTATACGCTCACTTCTACAGCCCAAGAAGCCTACGCCATGACAGATGCCCATTCGAACCGCATAAAAGTCTCGTGTGTCAGTCGTGCGCAAAGACTACCTGTTGAGACGGTCCGCGATTCGGTCACCCAGGGTCTGTCGGATATAAAAATCACATACCGCCTCACGTGGCCCATTCAGCTGGTTATCTCCGAGCAAAACATTGGTGGCTACCAAGCCATCTTTACCTTTCTCCTGCAAATCCGGCGCGCCACAGAACTTCTAACGCGTCTTCATCTCCTACCTCTCCAGGCCCACGAAAAGGACGCGTGGACCGAATACTCGGCGTACTATAGCATCCGCGCTCGGCTACTCTGGTTCTGCAACGCCCTCCGCTCGTACCTAACTGGTCTTGTTCTCACACCCGCCTGTAAGGCGATGCACGTGGAAATGGAGCAGGCCGGCGACGTTGACGACATGCTGCAAGTGCAGTTCCGCTTCATGAAAAAGGTGCTCAACGAGTGTTGTCTGGGGCCCAAGCTACAGCGCATCTACGACGCCATGCTTGACATTCTACAATTATCCGTAGACCTGGAAAAAGCGCGCACACGCTACGCCGCCCGCGAAGCAAAAGAGCGCGCCGATCTCACACGCGTGTACATTGCCGCTACGCCGCAGCGCCGCCCGCGCTATGCCACGCCTGGCACTGTTTCGCGCACGCCCGCGGCAAAGAAACAGCGGCACCCAGACAGCAGCGATGATGAGGAGGAGGAGCACGGTGACGGCGACTTGGACAGAGAGTATGACGCCACGTCGTATATGGTGCAACTCAAGGAAATTTCGGTACGGTACGAGGGAAGTCTGCGATTCATTACCGACGGGCTGCGAGCAGTAGCGCGAGCAACTACGGATCCGGCGTCGTCGAGGTGGGATTTTCTTGCCGAGAGTCTGGAGATGAATACAAGCACAGGGCGTGTGTTTGACTGAGCCCTGCTTAGATACGTGCTTATATACCATAATATTTACTATGTGCCTACAAAAATATTCCCATTTACTCGTGTGCGATGAATATAGATCTAATATTCCCACTTCCACGACACGGGACCTGCCAGTCTGTCCCATCGGCCCTTTTTGTAAGTAAGACTTTGTCCTCATCTGGCAGGCGTGTGACATCTGGCCAGTCCCTCCAGACCTCGACTTGGGCGCACGCCGCAAATGCGCTTCTATCCACCAACGTAAGCACACGCCGAGCCTGCTCTGCATCGCCAATCTCCAGCAACACTATACGACTTTGTAACAGCCGCGCTGTATCCAACAAGCGCTCGTAAAAAGCGTCTTCGTGTGCACACAGCGACGAGTGCGGTACATCAGCAGCTGGTGTCAAAGCGAGGCGCGGCTCGTACTTGCGCGTGGACCGCGAGAGGCCTAGCGACGTGTCGGTCCAGGCCGCGGCCGAGATGTACGGTGGGTTAGACGTGAGCACGTGCCAGGGGCCCGCGGCCGCAAGATTGGCAATAGCAGCATCATTAAACACATCGGCGCGTAAAAAAAACACATCGGCGCCGGGTGAGGGCCGCACAATTTTTCCCGCCTCAATGTTGTGTTGCAGATTAGCCGCGCTTAGCGCCAGTGCCGCTGGCGCAACGTCCACGCCCACAACGTCCAGGCGCGCCACCGCTGCGCGCAGTTCTGCATAAAGCAACAGCGGAATACACCCGGACCCGGTGCAGAAATCGACAATTCGCACATTAGCCGCGCGGTATTTGCGTCGCAGTAGCCTCGCTAGGTACACAGTGTACGCCTCGGTCTCGGCGCGCGGGACCAGCACGCCCGGTCGGCACTGGATATGCAAGGGGCCAAACGGCTGTGAGCCAAGGATATACTGCAGCGGCTCGGCAGCACGGCGGCGCAGACATAGTGCACGGAGACGCTGGCGTTGCTGAGCGGGCGTGAGTGTGGGCATTGTGGTGGCGATGTGGTGCGTGAGCCAGCGGAGTTCGTTGCGCGCAGAGGGTAAATCGCGACAAGTAGGCAGAAGAAGGGCGAGGAGAGGCGACTTACGGAGGGCGTAACCAATGATGCGCGGGGAAATACGCGGCATCTTAGGGGGCGTGGACAGTTAAGAGGTCTTGCCCTTTACGTAAAGTCGACATGTGAAATTCATGAAGCTGTTGATGCTGCAAACATATTAAACCCTAGTAGCGTTATAACCCTGGTATGCCACACGCAGAGCCACACTCGTGGCTGACGCCCCATAGAAAAACTTTCCACCCGGCCCCACCATTAGCCCCACACTCTACTCATATAAAAAGCCAGCCAGCGTATGTCCTGCTTTCTTTTTCTTCTTTCCCTTCTTCTCTTCTTTTTTTCTCTTCATCAAAAAGCAATAACATAGTTTGCCACGACCAGCATTCAGACAAAGGGTAACTCCTTTCCCACGGTGCTGTGTTGCCATTTCTCTTTGCTTCGGCTTCGAGGATATACTTAGAAGAGAAATGTCCCTGGAACTAGGAAGTCTCGCTCCACTGGCTCAGTTGGAGATGAGATGCCATACGATAGGGCACATACCATTACGGAGATATTCTTTTGGTACAAATGTAGCAATGCAGCAGGCAGTGGCTGATGTATCGCCCTCTGTGTGTCGTAACCCTAACATGGATCCCGTTCATAGGGTTGCCTATTGATGGCACTTAAACCCCCGACCTTTTAATCAACGTGAACCAAAGATTCTCTGCACGACATGACTTCTGGACCTGAAAGATGTCAAGGTTTGTTATTAAGACATGACTGAAGTAAAAACTCTATCTGTTTGTATAAAATCTAATACGTGAAAGCAGCCGCAATAAAACTCCAGCTTGAACATACCGCCCAAGCATATTAGATAAGAAAAAAAGAAAAAAACAAACCCCAACGCCGTGTAATGTGATGAATCAGGAAAAGAAGAAACGAAGCAAGCTAAGCAAAGCAGAAACAAGATGTGACCTTGGAACTCAGATGCTAAACAATGATATTTAGTGACGTCACTTTGCGAGAGGCCAAACCAGACAGAGTCTATGCAGAACAGGGGAAAAAAGAGAGAAAGCTTACGGGCTCTCGGGTGGCGTCTCACCCTTGCACTGCGAGCAGTCCTGATATGGGTCGTCCTCCTGGATTATGTGCACGTTCTCCCGGACGTTGCACACAATGTTGCGCTGCTGGGCGAGTTCGCAGCGGACAATGTGTTTAAAGCGATCGCGATGCTCGCCGCGCGACTCGTGCATTTCTGCACAGCGGAACTCTGCATACACATTGTCGCACATCTGATTTGTTTTTAGGCCATTGTTTCTCTTGGTTTGAAGGGGTGGCATTTATTTATATTGTGGGCGGACGAGGCTGTCCGACAAGGCTGAGGAGAGGGATGCGTGTACGTACCGTGAAGAGAGTTGCACTCGGGTCGAGTTTTAGGCGGACAAAAGGTGGGAGAGTGGGATGTGATGGGATTGACTTTTGGAAAAGGCTGACGAGAACAATGTGGAATAGGATAACGGGAAAAGTAGAGCTGGAAGAGACAGACAACTAGGGGGCGGGCGTGTAGAAACGCGGGAGGTGGTCTGAGTCTAACAGTTCAGGTCCGGTAGGGCAGGGCAGGGAAGACACAGTATAACATGTCATATGTATGTATGATGTAGCTGGTATCAACAATGGCCAGGAGTAGAATGAGTAGTTTGTACAAGAGCCAACGGCTTGCTTTGCTGTCTTATTCCGGGGATAAGGTGGCTGCCGGCATCATGGCCGCGAGAGGTGAGGCAAAAGGCAGGATGGAAAGATGAGAGAGATGTGGAGGGAGAAAGAAGAGAGGGGCAAGTAAGGAGGTGGATGAAAAGAAGGAAAGCGGGCAAAGGGAAGGCGGAGTCAAGACCTGAAGTTGGCCGGGCATCTGTCGCCCATACACACATGATATCAGACAGCAGACTTTGAAGAGGTGAGCAACAATACATGGTACATAGCTACGCAGCGCAGCACACATCAGCACATACAATTACGCAGCAGTACATACAGTTACGCATGAGCTGGCAGGAGCAAACCATCAAGCCAAAGCCCAGCCTAAGAGCTGCCAACAATAACAAAGACGTCCCTGAAATCCATCCAGGGCCAGATGGAGCGGGATGGGAATTGGGCAACAATACATCCCAATATCAATATGCAGTTTACAATGTATGGTACAACAACAGCCCGCATAAGGAACAAAACCTGTGGGGCCTAATAGCGGGAGAGGCCGAGGATTAGCCGTAGCGTGGTAATCACACCGGTGCACTAACGGCAGTGCCGGTCTAAATGGGCCGAACCATTCGAGAAAATCTCCACGACATACGACCCAGACTATTTGAGGCATTAAGGGTTATTTACTTTGTGTTGTTTTGTTTTTGGCGTGCTTCTCCTCACTTTTTTTTTTTTTTCTCTTTTCGCCATAAGTCTTGCCAGCCTAAACACCCGGCATTGTTCATTATACACAGCCGATCCAATTGCACATCGTTTTCCACTGCATATCTGCCTGCACGCCGCTCCTTATTGGCCTTACTGGCCTAGTTCTGATTCCCCGGGACTGCCAGCTCACCTTAACAGACAACACTACCTACGGCTATTACTGCACAGCGCCTACAACTATTACTGCACAGCGCCTACAACTATTACTGCACAGCGCCTACAACTATTGCTACTGCACATCCTACTGGACACTGTCAACTCTATCCCCCCCTCACTATCAAATTAAAACCCATCATGACTGTCGACTCCCCTATCCCCATCACCATCGTCACTGGCTTTCTCGGCTCCGGAAAGACCACCCTGATTCTTAACCTCATTCCCCAGCTCAAGGCCGCCAACCCAGACTACAAGCTGGCCCTGGTCAAGAATGAATTTGGCGACTTGGCCGTCGACTCGCAGCTGGCCGCGTCTAGCGCTGTGACGGGCGTGCAGGAGCTGCTTAACGGCTGCATCTGCTGCAACCTGGTGGGCCAGCTAGGCCCTGCGCTGGAGGAGCTCACGGCATCCATCCGGCCCGACCGCTTCATCGTCGAGACGTCGGGTTCAGCTTTCCCCGCTACCCTGGCCTTGGAAATCAACCGCTTGGCGCGTGAGACGGGAAAGTACGTACTGGATGGTGTGGTCAGTGTGATTGACGTGGAGAACTGGAAGGGCTACGACGATACAAGCTATACGGCCAAGGTGCAGGCGCGGTACACCGATCTGGTGGTATTCAACAAGTGGGAGCTCTGCGATGAGGACCGCCTTGACGATTGTCGCGACCGCTTGGGCGACCTGGAAATTGACGTGGCTTGGTGCAAAAGCAACAAAGGATGGGTGTCCATGGGCCTTGTCTTTGGCGTCGACGGCGGCCTGGCGCAAACTCTGAATGACGCCGAACATGCCAAAAACACACTGACCGACAAGCACCAGCACCTAGCTGACGGCCACGACCACTCACAGTGTGCTGACGATGCCCATCAGCACAACCACCAGTCCGAGGTCGAAGTGCTGTCAATCGAGCTTTCAGGCCCCGCGTCTGCCGCCATCGACACGGCCGCGCTGCTGCGTCTGCTTGAGACGGCGCCCAAGGACGAAGTGTACCGCATCAAGGCAGTCATGACGCTGGCCAGCCCGCCACGTAACTCAGAGCCGTTTGAGGTGAGCGGTGACGCGCGGTATATCCTTAATTGGGCCTTTGGTCGGTGGACGTTTACGCCCATGGCGGCGCCGACGGAACACGAGTCCAGCGAGAGCGCGTTATTGCGCATGACGGTGATTCTGGCGCGCTACGAGAGTAACAAGTGGAAGAAAAAGCTCGACGAGGCGGCTTTTCTGCAGTTGGCGGGCGAGGACAAGGGGACGCTGACCGTGACGCGGATTCTCTGAGGTTGTGATTTAACATGGGGGTTTATGTAATATAGACGAATACAATCTAGAACATGTGATTACTGACATTCACGTGAGCTAGGAAAGAGCTCGCATGGGATTAGAGTTGTGTTTATTAGCCATGTCTATCAACTTACAGCGGTATGGCAAGATACATATGAATGTTTGTCTGCCTGTAAAAGTTACGAACGGCAAACGGCGTGTTTTTTTTTTTTTTGGCCGCTTCGGCGCCGATAAGCCTGTATACTTTAGCACAGGCTAAACAGGTGTGGAGAAGCAGCTGTGCACGTGCGGATTTAGCATTAAAGAGCAGAGTCGGTGAACAGAGCAACTAATTTATTGGTGTGGATGGGCCGGGAACTCTGAGATTGATGTGTCCATTTTGGGATTGCAACTCGCCGTTGTAGACACTTTGGGGAGAAGAGAAGGTTTGTATAGGAAGCTGAAGCCGAAACATCCTTTTTCTTTGGCCATGTATTTGTTACTGGGCAACAGATACCAGACAGAAGCCGACGAGGCAGGCAATAATAAGCACGGAGCTTGAGCGGCTGGTAATAAGAAAACAGGGGGCCTTTGCGCCAGTTCTGCGGAACACGATAACAAAAAAGAAATCCGCCATGGTTCCCGCTATCAAATGCATGGCATTACCTACGATAGGCACAGGTAGGATCCGTGACGTTAGTGAGCTTCCTTTCCGAGCCAGAGCCAGAGCCAAGAGCGAGAAGGGGAACCGAGATACCAAGCTGCGCAGCTCTTACACCATATACAGATAGATTTACAGTAACAACAACATCAGGCAACTTTAAATGCAAAGACTGCACAAACAAAAAAGCCTAATCGCCACCATATGGCAAAAGCACAGGGCTAGTTTCTTGCGGCTCGGGTGCTTAGAAATCAGTTTGGCAAAAACGAAGAGGGAGTAAAACAGTGAGAAAACAAGACAGGGATGAGAGCAACACTGAAATCCAAGCAAACGACAGACGGTCTTGGCATACATATGAGATGGTACTTCTATATGATTGCTTAGGCGAGCTTTGTTAAGCTGTCAGGACTGTTGAAGCCAGAGAGGCTTTGTCTCGACATCTTGCGGTAAAATTTATACGAGTTTAAACGTGCTCAAGGGATGTGGGGTGCAAGATACAAAACTAGAGCCGGTAGCTGAAGAAGTAACTGAAATTACGACAAGACTACCACTTGTTCCTCGATTAGTCAGCGCCTCAATTTGAAGTCTGGAGTTTTATCTATCCGTGCTGTGCAAGCTTGTAATACGTCGAGTAAAGCTACGTCGGGCTTAAGCCGTACTAAACGCCGGCGCCCATTAACAAGGACCGACCCCGTTAGGGCTACCCCGGTGCCAGTTTCGCCGCCCTTCTGTCTTCTTCTGTTTTGGTGCTGGGCTGCTTCCGCCTAGCTGCGGCTGCGTTCTTTCATCCTTTTGGTTACCCGTTCGCCCCTTCCTTCGTTGTTTTTTTTTTTTTTTATTCTTTCCTTTGCTGTTTACTGTGATGGGTCCGTTGCCTTGCAGCTTCCTTTTTTGAACCAACAACAACGAAAAAAAAAGGGAAAGAAGGAAAAAATATACAAATATACCTACCTTTCGGCAGATATCAATGTCTGCCTAGAATTTTTGCTTCCTCTCCTTTCTTCTTTCTTCCTCTATCAATTGCGACCCGTGCAGTTTCACTCTTTTAGAGACCTTCTTTCGAGGGCCTCTCATTTATTCATATCCTTATTCCATCCAAGGCATTTTTTACGTTACTTGTTTGTCTTGAGTTTTGCCAAGAATCCAGCGACTTTCGTGTGACCATCCTCAGTCTATTAACCCTTATCCACACCCTACGCAGCATCGACGGCACTTTGAGGCTCCGTCTGCCGGGCGTATCTCGTACAAAACGTCTCTGGGCTTATTTTGACAAGGCATCTATTAATCAGTCTCAGCCACGTCGTTGAATCCCAGCCAGTCTGAAAAAAAAAAGAAAAAAAAAAAAAAAAAAAAGAGAACGTGCCAATCATGGCAGACTCTAGGGCGGCTCCAGATTCGGAGCCCGCCACTTCGCCCTCCGTGGCACCAGTGGAGGCTAGCACATCAACCCCATCATCTTCATCTACTACTTCCTCGCCCTCGCCAAAAGTCACGACTACCTCTGCTGGCAAACACTCGGACGACGAGATTACCGGTATCGTAGTCGACCAAGACATTGACCACGACTCTATCCACAAGGACCTTATGTTGTCGCAGAGCAACGCCACAAACACCACGGCCACTACGGTCGAGCCTGTCAAGGATAAACCGAAGCCGTGGCTCAAGCGCCTGAATCCGCTGCGCATGGGAGCGCCGCCACCTGTCCCCGAGGAGAAGATTCCGTCGCGCGAGACCAATGCTGGCTTTTTCAGCATGCTAACCTTTCAATGGATGACTTCGCTAATGACGGTAAGTTGGGATTGTATCTTACGGCTGTGGCAAATGTACTAACTGTGAAAAGGTTGGCTACAAGCGCCCTCTGGAGCGCAATGATCTCTGGTCCATCAACCCCAACCGTTCCGTTGAGCCGCTGAGCATTAGAATGAAGGAGGCGCTTAAGCAGCGCTCGGCCAGCGGCAGCAAATACGCACTAGCTCTGGCCATTTGGGACACCTTTCGCTTTGAGCTCATCCTGGGCGGTGCTTTGCAGCTGACTTCTTCGGTGTTGCAAGTTGTTTCGCCTTTCTTGCTTCGTTATCTGATTCGTTTTGCCACTGATGCTTGGCTTGCACACAGGCTTGGCCACCCGGCACCGCATATCTCCAAGGGAATGGGATACGTGACTGGAATCACAGTTATGCAAATCATCATGAGCTTTGCCACGAACCATTTCCTCTTTCGCGGTATGATGGTTGGTGGCCAGAGCAGAGCCGTGCTGATTAATCTGATTTTCGAAAAGTCCATGTCTCTGAGCGGTAGAGCCCGTGCTGGCGGCATGATTGAAGGCGAAACAACACCGGAGTCTCCCACAAAGAAAAAGAAGAAGAACAAGAAGAAGAAGAAGGGCGGCAAGCCCAGCTTGTCTAGCACCAACGACGACACCACTGGATGGCCCAACGGCCGCGTGGTCAACCTGATGAGTGTCGACACGTACCGTATTGACCAGTGCTTTGCCATGTTCCACGCCCTGTGGACCACGCCTATCCAGCTGCTCATTACGCTGGCTTTGCTTCTTGTCAATCTGACATATAGTGCTCTGGCTGGCTTTGGTCTACTGATCATCATGATGCCTCTTCTGTCACGCGCTATTCGCTCGCTATTTATCCGCCGTCGCATGATTAACAAGATTACTGATCAGCGCGTGTCACTGACGCAGGAAATTTTGCAGTCAGTACGTTTTGTCAAGTTCTTTGGATGGGAAAACGCATTCCTGGAGCGTCTCAACAACATCCGTGGCCGCGAGATTCGCGACATCCAGACGCTCATGGCCACGCGCAGTGCCATTATGGCAGTTTCCATGTCAATGCCGGCATTTGCTAGCATGCTGGCTTTCATTACTTACACGCTTTCCAACCACAATATGCAGGCGGCCGAGATTTTCTCGTCGCTCGCTTTGTTCAACGGTCTCCGTATGCCGCTTAATTTGTTCCCTATGGTTCTAGGAAATGTTATTGATGCCTGGTCGTCGGTTAAACGTATCCAAGAGTACCTTTTGGCCGAGGAGATGGAGGAAGATATAATCATGGACCGTCAGGGCGAGCATGCCTTGGACATCAAAAACGCCAGCTTTACCTGGGAGCAGACACAGTCCCAGGCCCCGGAAACAGCCGCCGACAAAACGGCCAAGGATCAGCAAGCGGACGCCTCTGCGGCCGCGGCTGCGACCGCGGTCACTGAAAAGCCGGTTGTTGTTGAGAACGACGCTTTCAAGCTGCACGACATTAACATTTCATTTGGTCGCAACGAGCTGATTGCTGTGATTGGCTCCGTTGGTAGTGGAAAAACGTCTCTGCTGGCTGCACTAGCGGGTGATATGCGCAAGACTAACGGTGAAGTGACTCTTGGTGCTGACCGTGCATTCTGCCCTCAGTATGCGTGGGTGCAAAATGCAACTTTGCAAAACAACATTCTGTTTGGAAAGCCCATGGATAAGGCATGGTACGAAAAGGTTGTGTATGCCTGTGCGCTGCAGCCGGATCTGGAGATGCTTCCTAATGGCGACCAGACAGAGATTGGTGAGCGTGGCATCACCATTTCTGGTGGCCAGAAGCAGAGACTCAACATTGCACGTGCCATTTACTTTGATGCCGACGTTGTCCTCATGGATGATCCGCTTAGCGCCGTCGATGCCCATGTCGGTCGCCATATCTTTGACAATGCCATCATGGGCCTGCTCAAGGACAAGTGTCGTATTCTGGCTACACACCAACTGTGGGTTCTCAACCGCTGCGACCGTGTAGTGTGGATGGAAGACGGCCGCATTCAGGCTGTCGGCACGTACGACGAGCTGATAGCCAACAACAAGGGCTTCCGCACGCTTCTCGAGACGACGGCCCAGGACGAAAAGAAGGCTGATGGCGAGGAGGAGTCGGAATCGGACGATTCAGAGGCCGACGATGAGGCCGACAAAAAGGCCAAAGAGGCCTTGATTAAGAAGAAGAAGAAGGCCAAGCGTGGCCCGGGTTTGATGCAACAAGAGGAACGGGCAGTCGCTTCGGTTTCTTGGTCTGTGTACGCTAATTACGCGCGCGCCTCGGGATCTATTCTAAACGCCCCCTTGATTGCCTTTTTGTTGTGTCTTGTGCAGGGCGCCAACATTACCATGGGTTTGTGGCTGTCGTACTGGACCAGCGACCGTTTCAACATGACTACGGGACAGTATATTGGCATTTACGTGGCGCTAGCTGTGATTCAATGCTTAATTTCGTTTGTGTTTTCGGCTTTGTTGGGTGTTGTTGGCACGCGTTCGTCCAAGGCCATGTTGACTAGAGCCATGTCTCGCGTGCTGCGTGCGCCCATGGCCTTCTTCGACACCACGCCGTTGGGTAGAATTACGAACCGTTTTTCTCGCGATGTTGATGTCATGGACAACACGCTGGTTGACGCAATCCGCATGTACCTCATGACTGTGTCCATGATTCTCGCTGTGTTTGGCCTGATTATCGCCTACTTCCACTGGTTTGCCGTGGCGCTTGTGCCGTTGACTCTAGCCTTTATCTTTTCCGCCGGTTACTACCGCGCGTCGGCCCGCGAAGTCAAGCGTTTCGAGTCGGTGCTGCGGTCGGATGTTTTTGCGCGCTTTAGCGAGGGCCTTAGTGGTGTTGCCTCGATTCGTGCGTACGGGCTCAAGGACCGCTTCTTGAGCGAGCTACGCCGGAGCATTGACGACATGGACTCTGCCTACTTCCTAACCTTTTCCAACCAACGCTGGCTAGCGGTGCGTCTGGACTTTGTTGGATCCATGCTAGTGTTTACCTGCGGTACCTTGGTTGTTACCTCGCGTTTCAGTGTGTCACCAGCCATTGGTGGTCTGGTGCTCTCGTACATTTTAAGTATTGTGCAGATGATTCAGTTTATTGTGCGCCAGCTGGCTGAAGTTGAGAACGGTATGAACGCTGTTGAGCGCCTGAACCATTACGGCGCCAATCTCGAAGAGGAGGCGCCGCTACACACGGTCGAGGTACGGCCGTCGTGGCCTGAGAAGGGTGAGATTATCTTTGACGATGTGCACATGCGCTACCGGTCCGACCTGCCGTTGGTCCTCCACGGCCTCAGCGTACACGTACGCGGCGGTGAACGCATTGGTATTGTTGGCCGTACGGGTGCTGGCAAGAGCTCGATCATGAGTACTCTGTTCCGCCTGGTTGAGATTTCTAGCGGCAAGATTACCATTGACGGCTTGGACATTGGTACACTTGGTTTGCATGATTTGCGTTCGCGCATGGCAATTATTCCGCAGGATCCTACGCTGTTCAAGGGCACGGTGCGGAGCAACCTGGACCCGTTTCACGAACATACTGATCAGGAGCTGTGGTCAGCACTGCGCCAGGCCGATTTGGTCTCGGAGGCGACTGACTCAGACAAGCCCGACTCATCGTCTGCGTCTGACGCGGAGCCTAAAGACATTGTGGCAACAACGGGTCGCGTGCACCTCGACACGGTCGTGGAGGAAGAAGGCCTCAACTTTTCCCTCGGCCAGCGGCAGCTTATGGCGCTGCGCGTGCGCTTGTGCGCAACTCGCAAATTATTATCTGCGACGAAGCCACATCCAGCGTGGACGTGGAGACGGACGACAAAATCCAGCACACGATTGCCACGGCCTTCAAGGGCCGCACGCTGCTGTGCATTGCTCATCGCCTGCGCACAATTGTCGGGTACGATCGCATCTGCGTCATGGACCAGGGCCGCATTGCACAGCTGGACACGCCGCTGAACCTGTGGATGGACGAGAGCGGCATCTTCCGCGGCATGTGTGACCGTGGCGGCATCCGGATGGAGGACATAAAAGGCGCCAGGGACATGATTGAAACGCTGGACGGATAAGGGTGCGAGATTTTCTTTTCTTACTGATACCCTTTTTGTGGTGGCAGGATATAACGTTTAATAATTTGCTAGTTAGTTGTATTTGTGTAGCCTATATAACGGCCTGATGAAGTTTTATATAAAATGGTTTGTTTACGAGAAGGCTGAGTCTTTGCATAAAAAAAAAAAAAAGGCTACAGCGAGTGAAGAAAACATTGGATCAAATAATAAAGATATAAGCAACAAGCAAGCCATTCAAACATTAACACGCATCCCTCAGCATAATCAACCACATTAGATGCCCTCAAAGCGCCTCCTATAAAACACTCCTCCAAAACACCTCCTTTAAAATCGACCGCCGCCATGGCTCTGCCGCGCCTGGTGTCCGCCCTGCGGCGGAAACATGTGTGGATTCTCGTCCAACATGTCGTCCAAAAACGCGCTGGGCGGACGCGCTGACCCGGGTCTGCCGCTACCACCACCGGGCGCATTTAAGTTGAGCGTGCTCGTGCTGACATCACGGCGCTGCGGGCCAAAATGCGGTGACCCCTCGGGCGACGCATCAGTGCCAAGATTCGAGCGCGAGTAGCCGCGCGACTCAGGGCGCAAATTGGACATGCC
>JACYXV010000165.1:7203-21626 GCA_016859225.1 Thielaviopsis cerberus | reverse complement strand
CCCCCCCCCCCCCCCCCCGGACATCCCTGCAGGCCAGCCCACTAGCCGTGCGTTTGGGATTTGCTTGGTTGACGCGGCTTTTGCTTTTCCACGTAAAAAGAAATATAAAGACACAAAGGAAATCTCATCGGGCACAGCAGTTGTTGCAGGCAAAGTAAAGGACCGGACTTGAGCGACTAGAACAGTTAATATGCTGTTGCGGGAATTTTACTTGGGCAAATATCAAAAGACCAGGCTTCTAAAGCTTGTACTATGTCAAGATGAATATGGAGGTCTATGTAGGTCAGATCGGATAGCCTGCGCTGGTGGCACATACGTAAGCTGCCCCAGCGACTTTCTTCACGCTGCCACTGGGCCATTCGTTCTCCCGGGACGGTGGGCGGCGGTTTAAGTGTTCAGACGGTCTGTACATACATACGTGCTCTGCGGCAGGCTACGTGACTGATCGGCTTCCTGTTTCGTCCGTACACTCTCTGTCGTCGACTTTGACGAAAATCACTACCTGTTTGTAGCTTGTGTTTGTTGCTGATAATGATGGGTATTAGTCAGTAGTTGGGGCCCTGTAAGAAAGAACAAAGCCCGCCCCTGACTTACACAGCAGTCATTCAATACACGCGTTGCATATGTGGCGTTTGTTTCTGCACATACTGAATCTTACGCTTCTTGCTTTTGTAGCTGACTTGGTTCCAACATCAACTGATTCTGGCCTGGCAACAAGCAAACATTCTGCGCATGTATTGGAACAAAAACAGAGCAGCCCTGCTACACTTGCCCATCCTGGCTCATTGTCCAAAGTCAAAGCCCAGCAAACAAGCAAACACACTTTCCAGTCACTCCCTCTTGCACAGGTACTCCCTCATACACAGGCACTCCCACATACACAGGTACTCCCTCATACACAGGCACTCCCACATACACAGGCACTCCCTCATACACTGGTGCTCCCTCCTCCACAGGCACTCCCTTCTATCTCTTTCTTTTCTTGTGTCAGTAACTAAAACCCAAGGTAGACAGGCCTGCATGCCCCTCTCCAATACAGGCCCACAGCCACAACTCTTTATTGCCTCTTCGGCTCGCCACCGCGTTGCAGAAACTCTTCTCCTCCTGCATCTCTGTCGAGTGACTTCTGACTAGTTTCCTCTACCAATCTGCTGGCACACTCAAAGCCACTTCAAGCCCGTCAGACCCAGTCAGCGGACCAACCGGGCTGGTTTGCTCTTGTCTCTTTACGTAGAGACGTACGTAAGTACTATTGTTTGTTGCCCACTAGCCGGCCTTGGCTTGCGTTTGCTTCATACACTTTTCTTTCTTCTCCGGATTGCTCATCATCCTGAAAGTACTTGTCTGCTGCGGTTCTCTCCTCCCCCCCCCCCCCCCCCTTTACCAGAACTGCTGTCTGTTCTTCCGGCCACCCCTCTGTTCTTCTCCCCGCCGGCACGAGTCGCCGCCTGGGTTAATTTGTCGGCCCGCCACTCCTCACAATTACCCGCTTCTCTCTCATTGAGATGCTCGCCCAAAACACAGTGCTACACCAAGCCAAGCAGTGGGCTGCAGTGCTGCATATACAGTCGCGCTGAAGGCCTGAAAACGGCGGCATGTTTCTGCTGGTGTACACCCGCTGCCACCATCCCATGACCCTATGTATAGCAGTCAAGCATTACCCTACCACAGGTCTCTCTTTGCCTTGCCATTGGAAGAGATCCGCCTATGTTGCTACAGACACTTTAGCACGCAAATCACCCAGTGTCCCTTCAGCCGTCTGCCCCAGCACCAGGAGCTAACGTGCGTAGCAGCTTACCAATACCGCCACGCCTCACATCACATCACATCACATCACTTTCATGCTCCCCCTCACCATTATCCTCAACCCGACCCCATCCGCATACAACGTCTGTCTCGAAACAGCCGCCACCACCACAGTGACTGTGTTGCTACAGCGCCATCCAAGCTTTGCTTACATCGACACCAACCACAGCACCAGCTCGTCCCGCTCTTTAGCCCTTTCACGAGAACTGGCGCCCACCGAGTCCCTCCCGAGCCCCTCACAAACTGCCATGATGCACGAAAAAACCGCCGCCATCTAGAGCCCTAGTCTGCTTCTTTGGCCTTTTGCCTCTTCCCACTCGCCACACTGCAGCTTTGCCTCACGCCCCATCCAGCTAGTGCTCCGCCGGCCACTCGTCGGCCGTTTTCTGCGTGCCACTGAACCGGGCCGACGTGACATTTGCCTATCCACACCTGGTTCCATGTAGGTTCCTTTTTTGTCTTTTTTTTTTTTTTTTTTTCTGAGCCGCGCGACTTGGTATCCGCAGACCGGCGACAGGCTTCCAATAGACACGCTCCTCTAACCCCGGGGGCGTCCTTCTGGCACATGGTTCGAGGTCGGTGACTTTTTGCTGTTAGTAGATGCTAGAAGAATATGCACACATGGGGATATGTTGCTGCTTTGGGTTAGCCGTCACAACTTGCAGGTGTTTTGGAAAAAAGAAACTCTAGTGTCTCTGGTGCAACGTGGCTGAGTGTGCAGCAGGTGCTGAATATCGCATTGTAGTGATATGCGACATCACTCGAGCCCGGAGATGGTTTTTCCTGCCTGTCGCCAACTGCTCACCATTTTTCCGTCTCCATCGGGTTCTCCTCTTCCCACCTCGTCTGCACTCACACCCCGCCTGTTCATGATGTCCATCTCACTTTTCTCGACCCAAGTTCCATGTCACTCGCTCATTCCAACTTCTTCCCGCGCGCTTTATATCTTGCAACCCACGTTAACACAAGCTTATCCCCAATAGAGCGCCTCCGTCTATTCTCTTCATCTTCTCACCCCCGCCGGTAAGCTTAAAGGCCCTCTCAACCCATCCTACAGCCCAAGCCATCAAGTTTCACTTGCGCCAGCCGGGAAGATAAGAAACATTGAAGCCAAGAATCTTTGCATTCCAACGTCGAGTTGACGTAAACGCTGTAATCCCTGTCCACTGAGCAAAAAATCAAGTGTACAATTCCTGGTTTTTGATTGATGGATGGAGCTATAACGATTCCTAGGTTTGTATATTGCGTCTGAACATCTCGCTAGAGGATTGTTGACGACTACAGCGCCAAAGCATGTCTAAGTACTTTGTTTCTAAAGCACCCTGTCACATCGGAGCCCATGCACAAAAAAAAACACCACATCACCCAATTTAGACCAGTATCTCGCAACGATATTAACGATATTGCGAAGCATTGAAAATAAATGTCAAAAAGGTAATGACTTGGTAAGTCCAAGGTGCGGGTACAAAGCACTCCCCGCGGGACTCGAACCCGCAGCCTTCAGATTAGAAGTCTGACGCCCTACCATTGGGCTAGGGGAGCGGTTCTCTGTAATTCAAAAAATTTACCTTTACCAGTCCTCAAGTAGCCTCCAAATTTTGCGCTGCGAAAAATTTTCACCAAAAGTTGAACAGAATCAAATCAACTCAAGCAAACATCTGCACAGAAGTCACCCTTTGGCAGACATTGACTCCTCCTGGCACAATGCTTGGTTACATTAACACAGTGTTTATGTAGATCGGGTGCTGGCAGCAGTCTGGCCATGGTGATTTCGCTGAATTTCATAAACGCCTTCATCGGCTTGGATGCTGCCCTTGCACTGCCAGTTCTGCAGCGGTACAGAGACATTCCCGACCTGTCCTTTAAATTAGAGGCAAATACGTGAGAGATTCTTTCAACAATTTGTTGTACAAAACAAGTACCACAGCAACTTGGCAAAAGTCTTCGGGCCCGGTAGAAGTATGATGGATGTCGTAAGGCTAGACTTGCAACTTCGCCAGAGGGCAGAACAACGACACCTGCTGATGACTAATGTCGCCAGACCATGGCTGACTGAGCTACCACTATGCACATTATTGACCTAGCTGTCATCCGACTATTTACCTTCTTCGCTCTGTTATGGTATTCATTTGTTTAGGTTACAATTCTTCTTTCTATTTCAGTCTTGCGACTGTATAATAAACTTTTTTCCTCTCCATTCTTTTTTTCTTCCCTAAAAACTCGAATGCTAAGGGTTACCTAGGGTCGTACTAGCCGAAGTTCGAAATCTAGCAACAAAGTATCATCAAAACAACTGCGCCCACTTTTCTGCATCGCCCTCTTAACCCCTCGTCATATTCCTAACACTGCCATTCTCTTCAACAGCCAGCCAACCAAAGAAAATAGTCTACGCAAACAACGTCCACACTGATTCATTTGTTCTGTCATTTGTCTGCAGTCTGACCAGTTTTGCTTACCCAATCAAGCAATGGCATCGCCCTGGTCCACGTCATCTCTTCGTCGCAGCATCCTGCGCATGCGCTTGCGCTCGCCACCGCACCCCTCCCGCGCACCCTTATCCTCCGCCCCGCCGCCGGCGCCAAAGCCGTCTACCACGCCGGTGCCGCGCTGGAAACGCATCCCGTTCTTCGCCTCGCTTTCCGCGCGCCCGCTCTCGTCAACCGTTTCCTTTCTCATTCTCCACGAACTCACGGCTGTCGTGCCGCTCGTCGGCATCACTGCGGCGTTGCAGTGGTCCGATCCATTGCCTGTATCGGCCGTCAATGAGTACATGGCTGGCGCGTTTTCGCAGGGCTTGGATAAGTTTGGGCGGTACTTTGCGAAAAAAGGGTGGTTTGGGTTTGAGTTGGACGACGAAGGCAGGGTCGTCGGGCGGTTGGCGTGGGAGACAGATAAAAACAGCGAGGAGATGAGTGATGAGGCGAGGGAGCGGTACAAGTTGATTTCACATGTTGCGCTAGCATATGCCCTCACAAAAGTCTTGCTCCCCCTCCGAATCTATGTCTCGGCCATTGCGACCCCGTGGTTTGCCAACACCATGGCAAATGTTGCCCGGATATTCAAGAGCAGCAAGCCCAAATCCAAGTCTTGACACTGACACTAAATCGAAGCAACACATGATCTTTTCACATGAAGAAGTAAAACCAAGCCAAGCGCACGTAAATGTGTTTATTTATATTATGTTCATTAAGCCATCGACGACTTTGGCGTATTACACTAAAGTCGATACGAATCAGCCAAAAAGCATTTTAAAGAATGCATTTAAGGCTTCTCGTAGACCCAGTCGAACTGGGACGACTTCCAGGAGATGACATCACCATCCTTGAACCACAGAGCAATCTCCTTCTGGGCGTTCTCAACCGAGTCGGAGCCGTGGCAGACGTTGCGGCCGACGTCAATGGCGTAGTCACCACGGATGGTGCCAGGGGCAGAGGCCAGGGGGTTGGTGGCACCCAGAATGGCTAATTGCTGTTAGTATTCTGACATGTAATGTATAGTGCGTGCGGGGTCAGGGAAAACTTACTGCGGCCAGTCTTGACGGCGTCACGGCCCTCCCAGACCATGGCGCAGATGGGGCCAGAGTTCATGTACTCAATCAGGCCGTTGAAGAAGGGCTTGCCGGCCAGGTCGGCGTAGTGCTGCTCCAGGTGGGCCTTGCCGGGGGTGACCAGCTTGATGGCAGCCAGCTTGAAGCTACATTAGGAAAAACGCGGGTTAGTTCGGCTATTCAATTGGCCAATGCCAGCCATGCATTACGGGTAGGGTAGGAATGGGAGTGGGATTGATTGTGTTATTGTCGACTTACCCACGAGACTCAAAGCGGGAGATGATGGGGCCGATCAGGCCGCGCTAGAGTAAAAACTTTGTTAGGTACGCCATATCCACCTGGGGTGTTATGGGGAAACGAATTGGGGACCCGGAAGCCCAAAGAATTCCATGGAATCGTGAGTGAAAATTCTGGAGCTTCTCGGGTCCGCAACGGTTGGGTTGTGAGGGGAAATGCGAATCGACGGCAAGAAAATGCATACCTGGACGCCATCAGGCTTGATAGCAATGAAGCTAAGAGAATTGTTAGAGTCATGGAGTAAAAAGCAGCAAGACATGTAGATTAAAGCTCCTGAAGCTTGTTTCAGGCTCAAATTTTGATTACCCCGCCATGACAGCGAGGCAATGATCAAAGAGCGTGAAGTGAAAAATTGCCAAACTAGCAGCCCAAAGCTCAAGAAAGAGTGAACTCAAAGTTTGGCAGTGATTGTAGACGACTGAATAGCCATTTCCCGGCGACGACAGCATCGCGGGGAAGAACAAGCTGAAGTTTTCTGAAATGGCGGGGAAACCAAGAGGCAAAACAAGTAAAAAGTAGTGACTATTGAGGGTTGACTTACGTCTGCTCGGTGGAGGACATTTTGGATGGTGTTTGAGGTTCAGAGGTTTCTTGAGGAACTTGTTCGGTAACAGTAACAGTTAAAGAACTGAAGATGGTTTTCGCGAGGTTTTGAGAAAGGGAGAGAGAAACTGAAGGAAGAGGAGGAGGATCGGGGCTACTATATTGCTGGCTCTTTTGCGGGTCCTCTTGGTGGTACTGCTGAGGCGGTGGGTGAGGCTGCTGTTGCTGCTCAGAGTGGGGCTGCTGAGGCGTTGCGGGCGGCACCTGCTGTATAGGGATAGGGATTGATCCCTGATACTGTTGTTGGTGGTCGTTTTGCTGGTGGTGCTGCGGGACGCCATGCGAGTCATGAGCTCGACCATGGGTCTGTTTATGCGGCTATACGGAGATCAGCAATTCCATACCAAAGTGTTTTACTAGGCATATTGGTGGGCCAGGAGAGCTACTAAATCTTGTTTGAGGTTAAGAGAGAGAAACACTCACCTTCTGCTGGTATGATTGTTCATGGTGCTCAGAGGAAGCATGAGCCTGTTGAGCCTGAGACTGCGCCTTGTTTTCATGCACGTAGGAGCTTTGAGAATGTGGGGTTTGACTTTGGCTTTGGGCTTGTGTTTGGGTTTGAATTTGAGTTTGGGCGTAAACAGGAGTCTTAGCTGAAGCCATTGACTCGGCTACAGGCTGTCCGTGTGGTTGGGCATAACCTTGAGCATACGCGGGAGTTTGAGTGGAAGTTTGTTGTTGCTGCTGTTGGGCATTCTTTTCAGTATAGGCTGGGGGAACTTGAGGGATATGAGGAGCTTGAGGGGGTTGCTGTTGATACTGCGGCTGCGGCTGCTGCTGTTGCATATTTGGCACCCCATGCTCCGGCGCCCCAAAGCCAGCCATTCCTTCAAAGTTACCAACAACCGGCTGGCTCATGGTCTGCATTTCCGCCTGTGGCGTCGTACCGGCCCATGGAACAAACGCTACATACAGCGCAAACGACACAAAGAGCAGCAGCAATATAGGCGCACTTACGCCATTTCCTTGCTGCGGAGCGTGCGGCATTTGTTGGTGATACTGTTGCTGTTGCTGCTGCTGTTGCTGTGGCTGCTGCTGGTATTGCGGCTGTGTACCATCTTGGCCATCAAACTGCTGTTGTTGATGTTGTGGGTGCTGGTGTTGTTGGTCTGTGAATCGTTGACGATGCCCCTCGGAATTGTGGCGTGGGTCCATATTTCAGGGTGCGCTACAGTAGCAACTAGGGGTTTATTTAGTGGGCCAAGTGATAGCTTTTCTGGCGCGTTTATAGCAAGCAAAGATTTTGGTGGTATTTTGCTTTGCCCAAATTTGGTGATGAATTCACAAGGAATGTGGCACAGAAGCTACTTTTGACAGGTGCAACAATGCGAAGAAAAGGGCAAAGTGCCTTTAACCCCTCCAAGACAAACGATATGCACGAATCCCTGGTTAACAGGAGACGCTAGAGGCGAGACTTCTGATTGAGATAGACGCAAATGCCGTTGGGTAGAAACAGGGCTCGAAGGAAGCAAATATATCGAACGGAAACGAAGACGAAATTTAATGCAATGCAGGAGAGACGGACAGAAAGGCGTGGCAGAAGGTGAGTGGTCGCAACGTCTGAAACAAAAAGCAATGGAGCAAAGAGGTAGAGACAGAAACAAAGAGCAATGGAGCAAAGAGGTAGAGACAGAAACAAAGACAAGATGAAAGAAGCTAGAAGCTAAGAAAGTGATTAACGGACAAAGGGATAGGAAGAGAAAAGGACATGTGAGGCCATTAGAAGGTCAAGAAGCTAAGTAGAAGAAAAAATAGAGCTCCGCTAATTCACGTGTCAACCTGGTGCTGCAACGAAAGTTTGAAAAGGGAGGAAAAAGAAAGCATTTCAACGACATCACAAAATTAAAAGAACGGACAACATAACAGGGAAAAAGGAGAGTAAAAGGAACGAACAATAAATAGCAAATAATTGCCTGCTGAGCCACCACGCAAAAAGCGACCAGACACGAGAAGCCAAGGCACGGCTTTGTTGGCGAGAACCTCTTTTTAGGCTTCGAAACTGAGAGCAAGTCGCAACTAACGACAGGGGATAAAATGGTCTGGTCGCTTGTCATGGCTCTTCTGTTGACGGACATGCAGGGCAAAAGAAGGTGATACATTGCATCGAGTTAATTTTGTGCAATGGCTTAAGCGCCCGTGATTTGGCGGCATGGCTCTTGGGTCGACCGGAGGTCATCCATCTTCTCTTGATGGATAATGTTCCTTGAGAGATGGCGATTCTGAGTAGACATTTCGTTTGTTAAATCAAAAGCATCATATGGCATTAAGAAGCCAGGAATGAAGAAGAAATCATCCTGCCATGAAGAAATAAGATGACACCGAACATGGGTCGTTCCGACCAAGCGTCAAATCAACTGAAGATTTTTAGCAACCTCGTCAAGTCGCGACAGGTAACGCGTCCAAAGGGCTTGAGCTTTTACTGCTCTGTCTTGGGCAAGTCACGACAACATGTCGGAAAATAAGGACCCTATTGCCGCAATTTAGAGCTGTACTTGTAGCTAATTCATTGTTGCTTTAGCTAAACATGACATTTGTTTGCCACCGCCAACCGTAAGTATGACCAAACCCTAACCGCCATACACAAGAACTACTGTCACGACAATTCGAACATAGCACAATGACGCAGTAGAGAGAAAAAATTCAAGATTTAAAACGAAATCGTTAAGTGGTATCTCATTTAAGCAAATAACGTCTAAGAACTTAAGATATAAAGATAATGAAAGGCCTGGCCCAATTCGATGGCATGAGGAAGTATCGCAAGAGGAAGAGATGTAGGTATGTACAAAAAAAAGAACAAGCAAACCAAAGAAGATAAAAGAGATAACACACCCAATATTTCAAATACAAAAACCACATATTAAGCATTCAATCATCACACTAGACCAGACTGCCGTCGGGCAACACATCCGGGGGCTTGTTGCCAGACTGCGTGCGCGCACGCGGTCTCGTCCAGAACCGCCGACTCGAACTCGACATCTTACTCATCGACGTTGTCATCCGCTTGATTCCATGCATCGACCCCTGGTCAATGCTAGATCTTGGAGGTATATACGAGCCTGTCTGGTAGCTCTCCTGTAGAGCCAGCGAGTGGCCATCGACCGGCATTGTCGAACCCTTGCGCATGCGCAGCTGAGCCAGGTGGTTGTGCAGGTTGTTCGCGCCGGCCGTGACCGAGTTCCATCTGTTGGGTCGGGGCTCGTTCTTGCGCACCGAGTACACGTCTTGGAAGTCATCAAAGCGTTCGTGTTGGCGCAGCGTGGGTAGGCGTTCCGACGCAGACCGGTTGTCAGAGCTGGTGCGCTCGGTGGGAGATTGACGGCGGAAGCGGTCGTAATCCTGGCCGTCGGAGTCGTGATCACGGGGGCTCGTTTTCGGGACGGCGGAACATGCCGTGCGGCGAGGCGTTGTCGTCATCGCCGCGGCCATCGCGGCCACCACCAGCAAAAGGAGCAGGCTGGTGCTTTTCTTGCGAGTCCATGTAGCGCCAGTACACGGGGTTCTCCTTGCTACCACCGGGCTGGCTCTTGAAGGGCGCCTGGATACCAACTTCGCACATCTGCTGCATCAGCTCCGTTAGGAAGCGGTTGTGGCGGCTCAGACGCAGCAGCTCGTTCTGGAAGTTACTCTTGTGGAAAAAGATAAAGTTGAGCGTGGCAGACTGCATATTGTCCAGCGTGCGGACTTCGGTAAGAATGCGGGATTGGTAGTCGCGACGATTGAGGTCGACAAAAGCAAGCATGCGATCCTTGAGGTTTTCAATCTGAGTCTGCGTAGTACCGAAACGAACCTGCAGAGAAATAACATCTGCAAGCGCGTTACTGCGACGCTGGTTGAGGATAAAGAGCGTGTTGAGAATCGAGTTGGGAGCCTGTACTATGTGGCCCTCCATCTTCTTGAACTCGGTATACCACAGAGAAATCTCAGTGACATAGTAGTCATCACCACGGCCCAAGGTTCCCGAGTTGCCGTAAACAGTCACTCTGTCACCCACGTCAAACGGATGCTTGACAAACACGAAAATTATTGACTGCAAAAACTCTTGCGTCGTAGCCTGGAGCAGCCAACTGAGACCCAAAATAGTAGTACCAGCTGAGGTCAGAGCAGCGGCAGCTGAGCCAGAAATAATTGACACAAAAACGAGGATGGAGATGATGAAGATGATTGCAAACAAAACACGGTCAAGCTTGTTGATGACCGAATCAAGATCCTTGAGAGAAGCGGCAATGGCCTTTTTCTCTAGGTGGATCTCATAACAGACACCTTCAAACTCTTCCATAGATATGTCACCATTCATGTCCTTGTCAAAGAGCGAAAAAGCAGCTTCGGCCTCGTCTTCGTCCTCGAAAATAACCTTGAAATCCTCAATATACACGAGGCGCTCCTCGTCATCATAGTTGGGCATTTCACTCTGGTCGACGTTCTTCTCGTTGAAGCCGTTTTGAGTATCAGTCTCGGGAGAATCGTCATCAACAACAGTTTGGTTCCCCTGGTCATCGGCCAAAGCACCCGGACCGTTGGTGCGGAGGTGGAGGCCCTTCAAGCTGCGGTACAGAATGCGAGCGAGGGCACGGGATTGGTTGCCGTTGCGCAAAAGTTCGCTGACGACCTTGCGCGGGTGGTTTCCGTTGTTCTTGCGACCCATAAAGTCGTTGCCAATACGTCCAGCAACAGTGCCAAACTTGTCCCAAGCAGCGCGAGCATTGACGCGCATAGCCTGCATTGGAGTGCGGTAGCCAGCACTGTTGGGGCGACTGTTGACAGGATGCCAGATGGAGTCCATGGGGTGAAAGTGTGTCTTGGAATGCTCGTAAAGCTTGACCAACTTTGAAACATCGTCCTTGTTCTGCACAATGCGCACGGCATATGTTCTCTGGTGGAAAGACGCAGCAATCCATTGGATGCAAACCTTTTCAAGCAGGTTCAGACAGGCCAGAACAAAGATGGAGATAATGACCTTCATGACAACCTTAATCCAATCAAGGTCTTTCGAGTCGCTGTTAGGGTCAGAGCTGGGGACGCGGTGGTTGTTCAAGATGGCATTAGTCGAAATGAGCATCGCCAGCATCCAGAAGAACAAAGCCGTGTGAAGCTCAAGCTCTCTGCCAATGTCTTGCCACTTTTTGGAGTTGATTGACCCCATCATAGACGCCACACCTTTGAACAGATGCGGCATCAGACTAGTAACCATACGGGAGACCCAAAGGGAACCCCACATAATCTCCAGCCAAATGCCGAACCACTCAAGGTAGACACCGCCATCACCACCAACAGGGTGAGCGCCCGGGTTAAAGGCAAACTTGCCCAACAGGACAGGTATCAACAAGATGGCAGCGCCGGGAAGTGCGTAGAGGATATAGCGAAAAAGACGGGGGAACTTCTTAAGCCACATCCAGAGGCGGTACAGAGGGGCACTTGTATCCGGGGCCATCTGCGGGAGCGGTTTGCTGGGCGTGAGGATAGCATCAGCATTGGGGTTGTAGTGGGCATCATCATCATCAGGTGGCGACGGAGGCATCTTGGATCCGGCTCGATAGAGTTCGTGTTCGCGGCTGGAAACAATCTGCTCAGTGCGAAGCATCTCAAGCTCGTCGTGGAGACGGGTATCGTGCGAGCGGCGGGCTTCTGACTGGGCGATGGCTTCGGTGCGTTGGGTGGTTGTTGGCGCAAGCGGTTGCATTCCCAGTGTGGGCATGATCCCCGCGGCATGAAGGTCCTGCTGATGCTGGACATAGTGGCTGGGGGCGACGGGGGCGACGGGACTTATAGGCGACAGGTGCGCGCTGGAGGTAGCAACTGGATGGTGAACTGCAGGAGGAACGATCGGAGGGGGCGGCGACTGGGAATAAGCCGGCTGCTTCTCGGATGGCATGGAGTTCCTGCTCTCGCCCGGCTGGCCATCTTGGCTATTGTTTTGTGACATGAGAGCGGCTGCAGATCTGATCCAAGTGTGACGTACGAGCCAAGGATTGCAGTTGGAGATTGAAGCAAAGGAATTGGATGCCAGCAAACGACCGAGGAGAGGCAAGTGCTGCAGCTATAAACAGTATAGAGTGCGCCGTGTATATCGGCTCTGGCACTGGTTGAGGCGAGTTGGATGCGAATAGATATCCAGAAAGAGACCTGCCGTACGAATAAGGAATCGAGCTTTGGCAGAAACAGCGTCGGCGCTAGGCTGAGGGCGAGGGCAAATTTGTGGATCTGTCAAACCCTCTCACAGTAAGAAAAGAGCGTGGCGCTAACAAATATGAGTTGTCGAATTTGTGAGGCACAAAAAGTAATGGCGATGTTTCCGACGTGGTGTTTCCTGCCTGGTCGGCTGCGCACTTTATTTTTGTGTAAGAGGTGGTGGTTCCGTAGGCGAGTAAGAATCCCTGGCTGCAGCCGGTAAATTGGGCGACCGGATCGTGTAGTATAATTAAGCTCTTCTAGGTTTCCGGGGCAGAACTAAGGCGACAACGCCAATGGAGGTAAGCGTTGGAGATAACAGAACAATTAAGCAATGATAATGGAAATGAGAAAACTCGGCGCTTGTGGGACACAACGAGCGTAGAATCAGTCAAAGAAAGGGAAAAGCGCAGTGTTTTTGCGTATGCTTATTTCCAGAATTACAAGTTCTGAAAGACAAGCGCCGAAAATGAGAAAAGAAGACTCAAAGTGCCTGAGTCAGATCAGAGCAATGGTCGATTGCAGTATAAGCAGGCCGACTTGAGCAGCAAAGAGCCAGAGCGTAGAAGAGCGGCCAGTGGGAAAGGCAAAGGAAATAAGAGTCTCGTATATGCCGTGCAGTGTTTGGCAAGAGTAAAGGTATAAAAAGAAGAGAATAGCAAAGAAAAAGAAGGTTGAAAACGAAAGGACAGGTTAGACAAAAGCGAAGAACAGCTAGAGCACAGAAAAGCCGACAGGCAAAGCAAAGACAGAAGAGCCGGCAAGCAAAGCAGAGAGCAGCGAACACAGAGCCGACAAGCAAAGCAAAGACAGATCAAATCAGTGCAGGAGCGTTGTAGTTGCAGCTTGATAAAAAATAAAGAAGGAAAGAGCGACAGAATAGAAAAGCGAGGAAGCGACGTGCAGATAAGGCAACAGCAGAATTTTCTCTCTTGTTGTTTATCCCAACTTTCTCTTTCTTTCTTTTACAATTCTTCTCTTCACACCTTTGATGGCCGCTCTTTTGCATTGATTTCTCTCGAATTAGACGAAAGGCGAGGAGGAACAAGGAGCGCGGCGTTGTTTTTAGGCCGTTTTTCTTGTTTATTTCGAGCCCGGCAAGACATTTTATCTATTTTTTTGTTGCAACCTGACGTTCTCTTCTATTCTCATTTTTCAATTGATGGTTTCTTGGTTACGCCACGGCCCTGACAACAGAGCAGGGGGCTTCCTTGTCTGCATTTCTTGCCGTGCAGTTCACTGCACAGGTCGGACGGACGGTTCTTTTTCCTTTCTTGTTGGGCTTCATCGTTCTCATTTATCTGTTTGCGAGATATCGAAACATCATCTCCAGCTTTCAACATCCCGAGTACATTCCAGACCCCCAGACTGGCCTAGACTAAAGCTTTAAAAACCTGTACGGTTGAGAGACACACCATTCACCAAGGTAGCGAGGAGCTAACGACGCCGAGCTCATGACGCCGTCAGGATGGCCATAAATATATGGACAGATGACGACGAGCTGAGATAAAGCTTCGCGCGGGTTTTCTGATGCCTAGTATTCGATAACCGGAAGGTTTACCCTGCATATCACTGCTATCTGGTACCCGTGAACCCAACAGCCCTCAACCAGTCAACAAGTACAAGGCATTGCAAGGCAATTTTGTAACCAGACAATGCATGGGCACATTTCGGCATAAGCAGGGTTTAACGACCTCGCAGTGGTCGCCCATTACATCGCCAAGGCTTTGTGCATTAGTCCAGTAGCACTATGTGAGGCGATGGCGCCAATGTGAACAGAGAAACAAAGACGGATTCGCCTCCTCCACACCAAGGTTTGTGATGTGGAAACAAGAGGGCTGGGAATCAAAATCAGTAATCATGATGTAAGTGCCGCTCGCCTCTGGCTAAGCTTCTGTTGTTTCCAAGCCCACATGCTAATAGTCTCTTTCCAGTACTCAACTCCCTCCCTTTTTTTTTATCCAAGACAAGCCAACAATCTAAATCCGCGTATACAAACTTACGT
>JACYXV010000164.1:0-11580 GCA_016859225.1 Thielaviopsis cerberus | reverse complement strand
CTCTCAAACATCTTTCTCAACTTGTTTTCTCACTATCTTTCCCAACAAGACACCGTCTTGTTGTTTTCTCACTGTCTTGCTTATAGCCGTTCGCTTGTGTCCATAATCCCAAAGGGTGACTTGAAGCCTCGTTTCTCCCCACCGCCTCCCGTCTTTTTCTCGTCCTCCGGAGCGTTGTGATCGCCGAGATTAGAGTGTCGTATTGACCGCCTCGAGTGCATTGGGAGTAGAAAAAGTTACTCAGTCATCCATTAGTCGCTCGTCTAGACCATTCCACTGATATATCTCAAAACGCATCGTTGCAACACAGCGCATGCGCATTCCAAATCGACGAAACAAGAATCTAGAACGCGCCCAGCCAGCCCATCTCGACCTCCCAGGCGCCTCTTTTCTCTTCGTTTCGTGGCCAGACACTAAAAGTAAGCCAGACCGCTAGATTCACCTGGAGAAAAGAGCCGGTGCGGTGTGATGTCGTGCGCCATTAAGTCGAGCTCCCCCCCAAAAAAATAACTACGACAGAGACAGGCATTCGCTGGCGATGTTGGCCCTTCTGGTAGGGCTGGTCAGAGCGGGAAAAGAAAGGCCCAAGTGCTTGTGCTCTGTTCCCTCATTGCCGTTTCTCCTCCCGCTTAAACCAGCCAAAATACATAAAACAAAACAAAGAATTGCCGTCCCCAATTGAGAGAATAGAGGAGAAACGCAACTTTAAGCACTGATTCAACGGCCGGTACTCTGCCCGTTGTAGTCGTAGAACGCGCAAGTATAGAACAAACATTCAGATATGGCGCTCATGCACCGCAACGTCAAGTAGGCTCTGGCACCCCAAAGTTCCTGATATCAAGTGCCATGCTCTGTACTTTTGCTGTCGTCTTTGGAAAAGCTGCATATGCCGGATTCCTGTGGTGGAAATGCACTTAAGATTTCCAGCCCTTCAACACAATAGGATTTCTGAGGGCTAATGAGGGCCCTCTTATTCCTTTCCTCTGCATCCTATCTATCTTCGTGGGTCAAGGTGTATTTGAATACTCGTTGTCAGTGCCAGTGCTCCGGGGCATGCCGGGGCAGGCCCACGATTGGCCAAGGTATCTTTACCCTGATCGGTACCTTGGCGTCACCGCCTTTATATATGTAAAATACAAGTACTACGGTACTTGCAGTGCAAATCCAGACCCTCTCAAAAATATGCACTACGACCTCATGTATGTGAATGTATGCGTGTACATTATACATGCAACTGGGGCCTGTAAGCACAAGCCAAATTATTGGTTATCAAAGTGGTGGTGAGCTGTCATGAGCTAAAACTTAACCTCGGTGTAAAAACATTGTGGCGTTTTTATGACAAACATTTGATGCTTTTCAGAGGTCACGATCATAGAGTGCAACAACATAATGTAGATCTGTGCTATTTTATGGAAAATAGAGGTATCGTATCGTAAAGTAAAACAAAAGAAAAGCAACTGGCTCTATCATATGGATAGGCGGAAAATAAAGTAATCAACCCGATAAAAGCAAAACTCCCAAATTCATAGATATCCCAAAACAAGCCATTTTTTGTCTCCTTCTCTGAGATGGCTGATTCCAATCCTGTTGGCTCAAGTAAAACAGTAAACCAAAAACATCATAAAAGAAAGCAAAATGAAACCGAAACAAGGAAAATATGCTCAAGCCCAAGCCAATGAGGAAAGGCCAAGTCCCGCTTAGTTGTCGGAAACCAGGTCGGGGATCTCGTCAACGCTGTGCTTGCCCTCAAGAATGCCAGCAACAGCAGTGAACAGAGGGTACTCGGCCTCCAGACCGCGGGTCTTGAGGAACGAGTGCACTTCCATGGCAGTCGAAGTGCCCTGCAGCATCTGGCCGTTCAGCTCGCGAGCCTCAATCTCCTTGACGGAGCGGCCCTCCTGAACAGCCATCTTGGCGCAGCGGAAGTTGCGGCCACCGCAGCAGCTGGTAATCAGATCAGCCACACCGGCAGACTCATCGGTGAAAGTGGCACGGTCGGCAGTGGAGAAAAAGGTCTTGCCAAACTTGACCATCTCCAGCAGACCAACGCGCATGATGGCAGCCTTGGCATTGTCACCCCAGCCGCGACCCTCGACAAAGCCAGCAGCCAGAGCCACAACGTTCTTCAGTGCACCGCTCAGCGACACTCCGGCCACATCAGAAACAGTGCGCACGTGGAAGTACGAACGGTGGAACAGAGTCTTGAAGGTCTGGTGGTCGATAGGAGCGTAGTCAGCAGGAACAGGAGTCAGCTTGACAGTCGACTTCTTGCCGCTAGCGTCTCTGTGGTACAGGTCATCAGCAGGCGCACCGTCAACGGGAGAACCCGAGCGGGGAGAAGTAGTGCGCGAAGCATCCATCGGCGGGGGGTCGTAGGCAATGGTGGTCTCTGACCACTTTTCAGCGGCAATCTCAGAAGCCAGATTGGCACCGCTCAGGGCACCGCAGTAGATGTTAAGACCCTTGCCGATGGACTCGGAGAACAGGTGGATGCCATCGTCAGTAACGTTGACACCCTTGATGCAGCTGATGCCACGAGCAAAGGGCAGAATGTGGCCAGTCAGGTCGCGGCAAGCCTTGTCAATGAACTGGTGAGGGAGGTTGAAGATGAGAATGGTGGAGTTCTTGACGGCGTCCTGCACCGAAGGGTTGGCAATCAGGTTGGCAGGGAGCTTAATACCGGGCAGGTACTTGACATTCTCGTGGTGGGTGTTGATGATGTTGGTGAGCTTCTGGGGAGTCTCGCCAACCTTCTCGTCGTAGTAGGGGCTAGTAGGGGGCAGAGTAATGTTTTCCTCGTACACCCACATCTGAACCTCCTTCTCGAACAGATCAGGGTTTTCAGCGCAGTTCTCGGCAACGATCTTGGCAATGGTGCAGCCCCTAGTAAGAATAAAATGTTAGCCATGTGGTCGACTAGCTGTCTTGGGCGGATGATGGCAGAGCTTCACCGTGATATCGGCGGCGGAGGGATGGACGTAGGAACGAGGGGCAATAGCATATGTAGGGCATGGAAGCTTACCAGTTGCCGGAGCCAACAACCGTGACCTTGTGCTTCTTCTCGACGAGGCTGGAGGTAGTCATGTTGGATAATTGGAAACGATAAAAGTTTAAACGATAATGATGATGAAGAGGAAAGGACGAAGAAAGTATTCGTAAAGGCCGTGATGGAGAACGGATAATAGAAGAGATGAGAGGAGAGGAGATGATGAGCATGAGAATGGAGGGAAAGAAGTTGGATCTGAAGAGGGAGGAAGGCAGGTCTTATATACAAAGTTTGAGGCAGATAGAGTCAAAGGCCGGATAATTCAAATTGATTGATGGTTGTGGTAATCGGGAGACCCAGAAAGCGTTAGTTGTTGTGACTTTTGCATTGCTTACTGTACATGCAGTCTGGTGGTAGTAGCGGTAATCTACTTGTCTCACTCGCTCATACCCGCTATTTCTTGTCTTGGCTTGGGGCCTTCTTTTTTTTTTTGCCCCAGAAAAATTCCACCGCTTTGAATGGGGCTAGTGTGTCAACGATAACGATGGGTAAATCCACACCAATATTTAGCCGTAAACGGCTAAGCCCCGCCACATGTGGCACTTTAGCACTCACCAGCTATCCTAGAATACGAACCGAAACTGTGCTAGCTTCGCCACCCGTTCCTGGATTGCCAGACGGCTATTTGGCCAGTCGGTGACCCGTCACCGGTGCCCTCAAAAGGACCCTCTTCTAGCTCCGGCCCGACTGGCCCACTTCGCCTGAGCCGCGTTCCCACCTAGTATGCAAGATGGCGTCATTGGGCTTGCTTGGACCATAAATATCTATACATTCAGGACGCTTGTTCCGATCCTAAAAACAAGATTGTGAGGCTGCGCTGATAGCGAGAATGAGGCTAAGTGGGAACGCTGCTCAGCTACTGGTCGATATCTTTATCTTGACGCTGCAACTCTGCACCTCTGAGGCTTTTGTCTGGCAAGGATGCGCTCCGAGGGACCCATGCAAGTAGCCATGTAAGTACAGGAGTGGCGCCCGCCAGGATACCTGACTGGCCTTGCCTATGATCGTCGGGGACAACTGCGTACATATTTCGTACTAGCGGTTCCGAACGTGCATACAGCCAACGAGAAATATGAGCGTCAAGGTACTAGCTTCCGTGCCGATAGGTACTTTGCTCCACAGTGTACTCATACGCTCTAACCGAGGTACCATGCCAAGTCTTTTTGTGTACCGCCCCGTGCATCGGAATACTGGCGGTTGTGGTAAACACCGTTTCGCACATCCGCATAAGCGGGCTGTCGGCCGGAATCTGAGTTGTTTTGTTGTCATTCTCAAGGCTGTGTGGATTCATTTTCCTGGGCTTGTGCAGTCAAAGTCCCTGCCATTGCATATGTCATTGCATATACGTTTCCATTTGTAAGAGTACATGATGTAGGTGTACATTGTGCACCCAGCCTAGTTGTTTAATAGTGATGAAACCAAGTCGTCTTCTCGGATAAACCCTGTAGATGTTGCCGGTGTGTTGATAAACGCAAAGAGGCAAGACAGACGCCTAGGTCTCGGCTAGGGCGTCCGTTTCTTTTTCTTTGTCTATTTTGTTGCTCCTCTTTTCTCGGGCTTCTTACACGGTGGTTGCATATTTGTTACGACACCTGTGTACCAAGACTTGGACAACATGGCATTGACTTGTAAAGGGATGTCTTATGCTGACGTTGGCTAATCGCCGTCACGTCAATAAGCAGCGAAACAATCAAGCACCAGCCAAGGAAGAGAAGCCGGTCTTACCGCAAATATCAGGCCCCTAGCATGTTTCTTCCATTGCGCATGGTAAAACAAGACTAAGAGTTAGTGTTTGGCCACCGCCAAGATCAGTTAGACTTGAGCCTCACTTCAAGTCTGTTCATCCACATTGACGTTTCATCATAGATTCTTGGACTAGTTGCATTACCACACACACACACACACAATATGTGTAGCACTTGGTGCTTGTTTAATGGGTGGTGTGGGTTGTCCATGCCGCTAGGTCAGTACTACAAAAATTACACCCGGACCCTGTGCCCATATTTTTTTCTTTAGTGGTGGTTGCTTAACAACGCCGGGCGCACGAATCCATCACAACTAGGTTGGTTGGTAGGTGACAAGGTACAAGCCCACAGTAAATTACCAATCACTGATCAAAGTGTCTCAGTTAGGGTCGAAGTACGAGCTTACATTTCATTTTTCTCATTTTACTTGGAACCGCTACTAGGCGTAGCTTGCGCTAACAGCCTACTAAGGGATAGCCGACTCTGAAGTGCCAGAAACAAGTACTTGTAGAAAGTATTGCCGGAAGGGGTCCCCGGCCATGGTGACTCGGGTCCGCCCCGCTGCGGCTTAGAACGGCGGACTTGTGTGTGTACGTATATTTATTTGCTATATACTTTGTTCGGCAAGAGTGACTTACCCACCTTAGTCGAGCAACAAGTAAGCCCACCACCCCCTGATCCTGCTCCCGACCGATTCCCCTGCAGATAAGTATTAGTACACCCCGAAATATCCCTCCGTAGATGCTGGCACGGCAGCTTCGGCCCTTGCGTATGCATAGTTTTGATCTGGTAGATTTGTTTTTTTTTAGACGGGGCGCACTGCGTAAGTGGGCCGCGAGCCCCACGAAAATCCTGATAACGCCCCAGTATCATTCTACCATGGGGCCCTTATTGCGTCTTTTTAACATACCAAGTTGCATGAAATCAAGTAGCCATAAAGCTATCTTGCAGATGTATATATACTATTGGTCTTCTCGCTTGACGTCATCATCCTGATACAAGCAATCAAGATCCTATATGCACCTTGCACGCAACGACACTTTCAAAATCAGCGTTTTCTTGCAAATTACACTACTAGGAACGCTTTCTTCATGCTTCTCACCGGTAGGGCAATAAGACACCGTTCTAGCGCAATACCACATTATGATTCTGTTCCAATCCCATAAACACCTCATTATGAATTATGATAACAAGGTGCTACCAAATGCCTACATTTACCAAACACGAACCCTAAACGGGAGGAGACAACGCAGAGCTCCGACGATCATAAATGTTGCTCATTGGTTATGCGGCTAAATTATTTGAGAAATATACTTGACGGCTCAACGGAAAATCAAACACAAATTCCAGACCCGTCTCTCAGCTCTGATATCCGCCCGTAGATATTGACGCTCGTGGCCCATAATAAAGCTATGACAACAGCGCAACTGTCTCATCAACGTATTGACTTTTTTCCAGGTCTGAAAAGAATTTGGGCAGCCTAGCCGCAGGTTTTTCAGCCTCCGGAATCCACTCAGTGTCGGCCGAAATAGTGCGTTCGCCGTCGCCAAACAATGGCTTCAAAATATAATCATAGCCGACCCAGACCATATTGAAGGACGCATTAAAGACACCCTTCAGCCACGTCGGAAACTGCCCATTTTTGTCTGACGTATGCTTGGCAACGGCAAGTAGTAGCATGGCAAGTGGAAGCGCGGTAAATATCACAACGAGGCGGCCAATCTTCTGTCTCAACGTGGTAATAGTATACGGCTGAAAGGACTCCAGATATGCTTGGTACTCGTCTGGGAGCTCATTCTCCCGTCCGCCTTCGACGATCAACGAGAGATACCTCGCGCTGGCTTGTGCATATTCCGGGTTGGGTCGTTTGTGGGGCGTCACCAAGCGCAGCCACCACTTTTGCAAAAGACCCGGTTTATGTGGATTACTGGGATCCGATTCGGCTGCATTCTCGGCGCCCTTTTGCGAATTTCCTGCCAGGTAGCTGTCCCTAGCCATCTTCTCCATTAGCTGTAGTTGCTCCTGCAGCTTCCCCTTCCTCGGTGGCGTGCCAGGTTTCCGAGGTACGTCAGGGACGTCAGGGACGTCTGGCATTTCTGGAATTTTACCAGGGATATCTGGCTGGAAGAGCGTACGCGCAATGAAAGGGCGAGGAACTGTAGGGTTAGGCCGTTCAGGGACTGATATCCGTGGCGGCAGCGCAATACAAGGCACTAGAATCTCGACATAGCCTGAGCCGCCGCCCTCCTTGGCCATGATTTTAGCATAGTCTTCCTTTGTAATTTCATAGACTGTTCCTACAAGACCCTTTGTCCAGCCGGGCTTCTTGGGGTCCTGAATGGGCGGTAAGCTGGGTCCGGGGTTGATAGGGTCCGGAAGAGGGTCTTTAGGAATCTGTCGGAATGCTGAATTGGCAAAACACGGCTCAATATAGGGTAGTCCAGGAAGGTCAAAGACAAGTCGCAGAGAAGGAGCAGTGACATTGACTTGGCTCAGAGGATTGACGCCCTTTTGCTCCGTCATTATCCTATGGTTCAAGTTTGAGCCGTAAGCCAAGTATAGAACTGTGCTAGGAGATCCCAATGACGTCGATTCAACGGTAAGGGCTGCAGTTGACGTCGACTCTGCGAAAACAAGACGCTCATCGCTAGTTTGAGGTGGGCATGACAGAGACATCTTGATGAAATAGCGCCCGCTATGTTTATCGCGCACGATTGTAAAAGGAGATAGCGGAAATGATAAACAATAAATGAATTAGCGAAATAGAGGTGTGTGTCGTGGGTGTGGCCGAATTGAAAAAAGAAAGTAAAAGAAACCAAAACAGTTACTTTGGTGACAAGTAGTTTAAGTGCAAAATCATTTGAAAAACAGACTGAAATTGCTCTTGGCAAGGCCGCTACGGCCGCGCGGTTTTGGCCTACGCTTACACTTTCTTTGGGTATTGGCCGATACGTTAACAAGAGCATTTTGTAATACCTTTTCAATACACGAGTAGCGCCAGGGGAGGGCGATTGCGACGCTTGCTCCGTCCCCGACTTCTTCTAGATTCTTGGGGGGATTTAGCGCTTACATCTACTTTCTTTGAGCTTGATACGCCTTTTCGCGAAATACTACCATGTCCAACTGTAGTTAAAGGGTGGTGAAGTGGCAAAACAGCCTCCCTTATCAATGACAGAAATAGTTAAATTGCTTAGGATTGCATCTCACGATTTCAAAGGATCTTGGGTTAGAGTGTGGCGTTAACCCTAGAGAATACATTGCCTTTTTCGTAAAGTGTAAATATTTTACGGTGTAACTTTCCTCTTTCTACACTTCACTGCCTTGGATTAGTATTAAGAAACCAAATCATTGAAGCAACTCAAAATGAAGAAGTTTTACAGAAATTGCACCTCCACAGAGTTTAATCGTGCCCTAACTTAGCCCTCACCCCACTACTTTAACACGGCAAGAACCGTACCTTCCGCAGCATCAAGCACACACATATTTGTTGGTAAAAAAAAACATGATGTAAAAAATGGTAGCAAGAAAAGTTTGTATAGAATACCTACGTTCGGGACACATGGGCTCCTGTTGATGCCTGTTCTTGGATCCGCGTCATGTCTCCGACCCAAGATGCGAGCCGTATTCCCGCGGATAACTCCCCGAAGCCCCCCAACGACGATGATGCCAAAAACCCCTTTTCACGACTCGGGCTGCCAGCCGATGAGGCTATGGATGACTATGACCATATGCGTACTTCGACTGCAGCCTCTGATGCGTTGATGGCAAGCGTTGGTGAAGAAATGAAAGGCTTCATCTTGACTGACACTGACGATGACTGTTTAAGCTTGCCGCCGGGTCTTGCCGACGAAGAATCACTCCCGTTCCAACGGGGGTCCACTCCGGGCGAATACTTGAATGACTTTTTGCCAAGTTCTTTGTTCCCAGTTGATGATTCAGACAGCCAGAAAACAAGACATGCACAAGAGCCCATGTCCTCCATGTCCTTTCAGACTGATAGAACTAAATCGTGTCAGTCAGCGTTTGTTTTGTCAAGTGAAGGAAATGCAAACGGAGAGCAGTCCAAGGAGCCGCACGTTTCTCAAGGGTAGGAAGCTTGTGTGATATACCAGATGACCGATACTAATTGCATGGATATAGCTTCGACGAAACTGACCCATCAGTCGACTACTATGGCGCCAGTCCCGTTCCACAACACCGGAACATACCGGCTACCACTAAGAAGTTAAACGATCAACGAAAAAGCCCCAACCCTGCTAAAGAAAACTCCGGACAGCCTAGTCTTGCCGAATTAATTGAGCGGTCCAAAACCGAAAGCGTTCGCCGTAATCGACTTGAATCTGAGGTGTATGTTGGTCTTAATGATATCTATACGCTATTTATGTTTCTAACAGGCTTATAGCGCCGAGTCTATCATTGAGTGGGAAGTGGAAAACGATCGAGACCCTACACCAAAGGCTCCTCTCGAGCCTCGTCATGATACGAACGAGCGCCCTCACGAAACAAACAAGCAGCTGGCGAAGGCGGGCTCTAAACACCCTAACTCAAAACAGCAAAGCCCGCGCAAACGACCCCGGAAAAGCGGTCCGACAGTAATGCCTCCGCTTCCCGGGATGGGAGGACCTGAAGTTGAGCGAAGTCGACTTCCTGCATTGCCAATAGCCCGGGCCAATGTGAGCTACGCTTCCGAAATTTCAGAACCCAAGATTCCATCACGACGTCCTAGCAGTGTTTACATTGATGACAACGGTAGCCCAATCGCCGAAACTGAAAAGGCCAAACGACTCGCCAATGCCCACACACGAGCCGAATCTTTTGAAATTCAGCCATCCGCTCCGGAACCGCTTAGGCGAAGCTCAAGACTTAGCAAGCAAGCTGCAGTATCAACCGGCAGCCCAGCTTCTACAACCTTGACTGTTCCACTGAACTTGCCAAAGACCAAGGGAAATTTGCAGGCTCACAGCAAGTTAAATGGAATTTTCCAATCACCCCAAAAGTTTCAGAATGGACAGAAAATTCCCAATCAGAACAAACAACATGACCAGGAAAGAGCTATTCTTCCGCCACTGAGAGAAAGTGGAAAACGGCATCTTGGCTCCTATACTCCACCAATGCTCAAGGCTCGAACAACCCCTCATAGAGCCAGGAAAGAAATTATCACCGACTACCCGAAACCCAAAAGAACTCCAACGGAGGTTGAGAATCCATTCTCTTTGCGTCCCGGTGGACAAAAGGCTCACACAAGGGAAAAGTATACCCCTGCTGGCATCATTTACCAACCTGAGCCTGTTGGTCTAAGATCGCAAATTACTCGCGAAATCCAAGAGCGGGAGTACAAGAAACGGCGTGTTGATCCCGAGAATTGCTATCCAACGAAGCAACCGCCCTTACAGCCCCCGACTCCTGTTGCGTCAAGCCCCTTGGTGGCAGCAGTCAATCAGACGACTTCAGTAAGTAATTACACAGTGTCCTGCTACCAGTGATGAGTATTGACCCGACAACCCTAGGGAATCTTGAAATATGTTCACAGTCAAGACGTAATTGTGCAGAGGGTTGTTTATGAATATCGTAAGCAAACGATGAAGCTCATACACAACACTCGAGTACTCCACTTTCGTGAAGCCCAAAAAACTAGAAAGCACCTGGAAGAGAACCACAAGGCCTTTCGTGACATGTGCTCCTCGGCGCTTGAAAAGATTCGCGAGGTCAAGCTTTCTTTGGCTCAAAAGAAAGAGATGGTGCGCCAAACAAAGCGCTCTGACACTCAGCAGTTTGGCACAGTTGTGGACGGAGTGACGAAATCACTTCAAAAGCTTCAAGCTTCATTGGGAGTAGAGAAAAGCACGGAGGGTGACTCGATGAACATGGAGAACCTGCAAAAGGACATTTCAAGAATGATTGACGAGACCGGATTTGGCGCAAAGATAAAGACTACAAAGAAGAGAAAGAAGGCCTAAGTTGTGGTGACTAGATGAGAAGAGCCGGTATTTGTACTCTTGCATCTTGTTTCTACCGTATTTTAAGCTTAGATATCAACAACAACAACAACAACAACAACAACAACAACAACAACAGACACCATGTATTCCGATATCCGTGTAGTTTTTTTTATTCTCAAAAGCGTAGCTGATATCACTGAGTGAATTGATCCCCAATATAATCCTTCTTACAGGTCAAGAAGCTCAAAGTGGAAAGTGGACGTTGGAGCAAAGGAGTGCTCTAAATTTAAAGTGGCAACGCAACCAAAGATAGAGCAAGGCACAAATCCAAAGTGGGTCCACCAGCAAAAGTTCAGAATCAGCATCTTGCCGGTTTTTAGACCGTAAAGACAAGCCGACGGCAATTGAATTGACTTGAACTTGATTTAGCCAGTTTCTTTCTTCCCCCCTCTATATGTGGCTCTTACCAGTCGTCTGACAAGATATTTGCTTGACCTGAGCATTGAATTGAGCCGTCCAAACGCCACAACTTTGCCTTGTTCAATCTGCCGATTTCCCGACAATTTGCATCTGCCGATCGACCGTCGATTGAATACATCCAACCCAGTCGAAATCCCTGGCATCCAGACCGACTCGACAATTGTACATACAGATACTCATCATGTTTGCCTCCAAGACGGCTGTTTCCGTTCTCACAGCCCCCGCGGCCTCGCGCTTTGTGCCGCTCAAGCTTGGCACCACCGCCCTGCGCCCGGTCCAAGCCTCGTCTCTAGTCCACGTCCACGCCCGTGCCACGCCCTTGACGCTGCTCACTCAGGCGCGTTTCTTCACTCAGTCCCCGCATATACTC